>KQ993038.1:16703-33731 GCA_001598015.1 Dorcoceras hygrometricum
AAAGGACCGTACTGTACGCTAACCACGACCAACTGGTTCTTGCAGGCACTATCAGTGATACCTAGGGTATCATGGGGCGATGTTGCTAGACGCTCTTACCATGATCCGATGGGCAAGTCCGGAATTGTGATTCCGGAGCCACAATGGTTGTGGGCCCACGGCTAGATGTATCCCTGAACCATTGAGGGTCACACAAGTACTGGATTCGAGATTCCCGCACGGATACTGAGCTCAATGTGTTGAGCATAGGAAGAGGATTTTGGGGAGTGCGTGTCACGCCCCGAGACCGAGACTCATGACATCGGCAATATTAAACAATTTAAAAATTGTAAAACATTAAGCCATCATAGCATAGCTCAAACCAGTCTATTACATATCCAAAGTAATAACGTTTTTACATTGGAAAAATAAAATTTAAATAACGGAATGCGGAAGCGAAAAAAATACATAATCAAGCAAAAAATCTAAATCTTCACCAGCCCCAGAATTGTTCTTGCTCTTCTTCTTCTGCCTGCTCTTCATTCTTATCTGGGTGGAGGAGTAAGGGGTGAGTGTTTGGGGAAACACTCAGCAAGTGAGGGATACCATTCGAGCAAACAACAAATATATATACATATTTAATAAATTCGGAACAGAGCGTAACAGAACATGACGGACATAACGGAGCATAACGGAGCATAACAGAGCATGTCAAAACATGACAGATCATGACAGAACATAACAGAACGGCACTGATAATAACTTCGTGTCTATGGTTTACTGATCAGTCCCTAAGTTTTGCTCCTCTAAGGGGGCGAGGCCATCAGTTACACACAGTAACCCAGAAATCCGAAATATTTCGTAAACCCATATAACGACAGAATCGTATCTATGGTTTACTGATCAGTCCCTAAGTTTTGCTCCTCTAAGGGGTCGAGGCCATAAGTTACACACAGTAACCCAGAAATCCGAAATATTTCGTAAACCCATATAACGACAGCAATATCAGTGCAAAACAGAGCCTTGATCGAAACAGAAATCGGAATTTTAACAGTGCTCGAATAGTAGGATCAAAACTGAATTCTTGTATGAAATATATATATATATATAATATATCAAACGAATATAGATAGCAAAAGCCCACTTACAGTAGTCTGAAGCTTGATTGAAATCTGGTAGAAAGCTGGTGCACTAGGGAGCAAGGTTTCAACGTGCAAGTTACTGTAATTTTTCTGAGAAAATCTTGGGAGAAGTGTGGGTCCTTTGATGCTACAGCGAGGTATTTATAGGTGCAGAAATGGGTAAATCAAGGGTCTGCTATTAAGGCCATAAATCTCTGCTTTCATTGCCATTAAAATGGCTGTTACAAAAAACATTAGTGTTGGCATTGATTTGGGTCTCTTAATTGGCCATTAATCCTCTAATTTGGCAGTTACGAATCGTGAATCTGATCTGTATTCGTGTAGAAACTATTGGAATTCGCGAGCTAAAATCTGAATTTTCGTTGGTCAAAGCTGGGTTGACCGTCCAACAGCTGGTTTGACATTCCTGCGTTTGGTTACACTGTAGCTTGCGACTGGATTCTTTGTCGACTGGTTGCAACTCTCTGTAGCCTGCGACTGGATGTACTGTTGCTACCTGCTGGTTATTACCATCGCAAAGAGCATCTGCTGAATCTTAGCGCGAAGGCAAAACGCTGTCGTATCTATTAATCCAAACGACATCATTTTGCTTTTTTTTTTTTTTTTTTTTGGAGCTGAATTTTCGGGTTTTCACACTCTGCGCTGCCACATTATAAGGAAATAAAGTTGCACCTTGGCTAACAGCTATAGCTTTTGGCCTAGTGGTAAGCGCTTGATCCTAACAACAATGAAGAAATGTCATCTTTACATCTAATTGCTCCAAATGTAAATCTTATTTTGCCACTAGTCCAAGTACAGTTCTGATAGTAGTTAATTTCATCACTTCAGAGAAAATTTGGGTGTATTCAATGCCTTTCCGTTGTTGCAAGCCTTTTACAACAAGTGTTGACTTATTTCTTTTGTTACCATCATGTTCTTCTTTTAAGCGGTACACCCATTTTTTGTATAATGCCTTCACGCCTTTTGGAAGTTATGACAGCTCCCATGTCTGATTGGATGATAATGAATACATATCACACTTCTTCTCTAACTCCCACTTGGTTGAATCATCATTTTGCATTGCCTCTTTATATGTCTCTGGTTCACCTTTATTAGTCAGTAAAATATGATGTACAGGGGAGTATCTCATGTGGTCTGATTGTTCTCGAAGATCTTCTGAGTTCAATCTCCAGAGTTTGTAGATCAGCTTCTTATGTGGTTGTTTCTTTATTTTCTTAGTTACTGCTTTCTGGTTCATTCACAGGAATATCTATCAAAGATACTTCAGTTGTCTTCTTGAATTCAGGACATACATCTTCAGGTCCAATGCCTAACCTGTCCTTATATAGTATATGCCCATTGAAAATTACTTCACTAATCATCTTTTTGTATTGCCTCTTTATAGGTCTACAATTCACCTTTTACTACTCAGCAAAATATGATGAAGTACAGGGAAGTATCTCATGTGGTCTGATTGTTCTCGAATATCTTATGAGATCAATCTCTAGAGTTTGTGGGTCAACTTCTTATGTGGTTGTTTCTTTATTTTCTTAAATTTACTGCTTTCTGGTTCATTCACATAAAATTGTCACATTCTCCATAAATAGATCACCACTACACCTCGATATATAAAACACAAGCCCAAAACAAACAATTTAAAGAAGATCAAAAGATAGCCGCAACAAACTTCTCTGGGAAGGAAGACCTGATACAACTCCCATTGAAAATCTTTGAAGTGTCAAATGAGTTGAAACCCAAGAAATCGTATTTGGAAATGTCAAATT
Organism: Dorcoceras hygrometricum; assembly: GCA_001598015.1. Lineage (NCBI taxonomy): Eukaryota > Viridiplantae > Streptophyta > Magnoliopsida > Lamiales > Gesneriaceae > Dorcoceras > Dorcoceras hygrometricum. Next base: position 19,588 of record KQ993038.1, read on the forward strand.
CATAATTAAATTTGAGTGAAAATTTTAATATTAGTGCAGCGATTTGCCATGTTTTGAATCGTAACCATTTAACTGTCGGAGTTTATTAAAATATTGAATGTGAAAGTTTATATTATATAAATTAAATTTATCTAAATAAAAGTAAAGGGACAGGGAAACAAATCTTTTTCACTATAATATAGAAGTTTCGTGTCAATAAGATTCAAGATACATAATGTAAACCAATATGATTATGTGGTCTATTTAATGGTGGAGATTTAATGACTTTTATAGACTTTTGTGGATTTTAGAAATCCATAGGTATTCAACAATGACTTTTGTAAACTCCATGAAAGTCTGGTGGTATTCACAATGACATAAATTCCATGAAAGTCTTGTGGTATTCAACATTGAATTTTAAAAACTCTCTAAAGTCGATTATTCAAATTTTTAATAGAATTTTAACAACTCCATGAAAGTTTTTGATGCACAAATGTTAATGCATAAAGTACAACAATAAATGTCAATAAATTTTCTTTGGTTGAAGGTAGATATTTGAATAGATTTCTAATTTCTTTCCTTCTTTTTTGTCTCTATTTTATTATAAATATTTGTCTGTGTCTTTCCCAACTTGTAAAAATTAAATTATATAAATTAATTTCAAGTAATTATTATATATTCAATATTTTTTAATTTTTTACTTGATTCGAGTATACATATTTTCTATAAATTGATAATACGATTTTTCAATCAAAATTTTAAGAAGCCAGATGTTTCAAAATTTTGAATTTTAAATTTTTTCTGTAGTTTTATCCATAATATATAATTAGTTTTAATATTCGATTATAGTAAGAAAAATAATTTAAGGATCACTGTCATATAATTTTTAATTAGTTACAATTAAAAATACATTTTTAAAATTTATTTAAAGAATAATAACTAATATTTTGATTTATAATTTATATATTTTTCAAAAATAAGAACATTAAAGATCATTATTTGTATCGAATTTTATAAGGTCTGCAAATATAGGTGTATAATATTAATGAAATCATCACGTTATGTACACAAAAATCATAAATATTAGTAATGATAGAAGTAACAATAACTTATTTTTAACAAACAAATTTAATTTTATTAATTGCAAATTGATTATTAATTCTTTATCTGATAAATATTTAATTTGTATAATATAAGTATCACGTTATTTGTGTAATATATGATATGATTTTAAAAATATTAATATAACATGAATACATATACAAACTGCATAATATATAAAGATATATGTTGGATCTGTGTAACTGATCAGATCTGGATTTTTGATGAACACAATTGCTCTTATGTTACTGATAATCTACACGAGTACATAGGTCTAAGTTGTAGCATATCAGATCGGACAACAGCTGCGAGCTGAATCAGTGCGCTATAGCAGATCAGATCGGACAAAAGCTGCAAGCTGAAAAAGTACGTTGTAGCAGATCAGATCGGACATGGGCTGCGAGCTGAAGAATTGCGTTGTATAAACAAATAGTGCAGTTCAGAGAAGAAGAAGATCAGCTTAGAAGCGTCGATCAAGCTCAGGGAATATCATCTCAAGCAACAAGCATAAAAGTATACAAATTCATATCAATTCCACATAATTCTATCAATTAAAAAAAATCAATAAAAATTATTAAATCTTTAGATTGAATAAACCCTATTGAATAAAAATTCTCAACTCACATGACTCAAATTATATTTGTTCGAAAATCTAATTATAAATTTATATTATCATCATTATTAATCTTTCGTTTACGACATTAGTATTGGGAAGAGTGGAAGAACAAGTGAATCAATCTACGCACGGTGATGACTGGTTAAATAAGTTATCGTTTTCTGTCGTCATTATTTTGAACAAAATACGAAAACTAATCAGTTTTTGTGGATATCATGTTAGAACGAATGATACATTTGTTCCGAAGATATATCTGATCAACCTCAGTCCGTTAATAGTCGCCATCAAAGAGGTATAGCTATTTGGAGTTTTGATTAATTTAGCAACAAAGATGATACAGATAAAAAGGTCTTGAGTACTAAAAATAAAACTATCTACTCAGCTGCGATTCGATTTTGTGAAATCCACCGGAAAAACAGAATCTAGAACCACCCCCACCCTTTTAGCGACTTATATTCCGCACTTGATTTCTTTCTTCCTCGTCAACAGACATGATGATCCTGATCTGTTCTTCGATACTCGCCGTGTTCTCTCTTGCATTCTTCTTCAAATTCCTGAAAGCGGATGGTACATTTGACTATTATTTCACTGATTTCAACTTCATGAACAGCTAGCTAATTGCTGTGCAGCTACGTTTTTTTTTGTTGCAAAAATGGGATTTTCAGTTGCATCTCTTTCTTCAAATTTACAGGGGATTTTACTCTGATGTCGAGAAAGCAGGTGAAGCGCGAAGAGATTGAGGATAAGGTTGGGAAATGTTTGTTGTATTGAGTATGCTGAAATTTTAAGTGACTTTTTTCATTCCTTGTCATTTCCTCTGCATGAATGAATAGGTTGTGTGGATTACAGGAGCCAGCCGCGGCATTGGTACGTGGTTTTAAAATGTTCATATTTTCTTATTGTTAAGATCTAATAGCTTGGTGGTCGACACTCTGCATGCTATCTCATCATTTTAAGTGTTGCAATTTTTCATCAGTACTTGTTAAGAAGTTTCGTCGGGTTCTGAACTAGGCTCAAGTGATAAATTGTGGAAAAACAGATTAAATTATCCTTGAGATTATGAGTGGTTTATGGATTTTAAAATGATATGGTGATATGTGATGATTGACTTGAAAAGGTGAAATAAAGGGATTTGTTTGAACTAGATGTGGAGAAAAATGGGGGAGTGTGTGATAATTTTGTCCTGGGATATCAATTCAAAATTTGAGATATTTATTGAGAACTTTGAAAATCTACTTTCTGAATATTGAAATTTTAAACTTCTTTTGCTGTGATTATTAATTCACTTGGTTGTGAAACTATATTTCTTCTATGGTCATTGTTTCTGATTGAAACTTTGGGTTTCCTAGGGTTTTCATGATTCCGTGAGATTATCCTGTTTGAATAAGGGTATTTATTATTACATAACCACAGACATTTAGTTGGCTTTTCCTCTCTGTTTAGCAGTATTGAAAATTGATATAATGGTTCTAGAGTTTTTTTAAAAGCAAGGTAATTTCATTGACACTAGTAAATAGTGCAGATGGGAGTGGAGCTAGACCAAGCACTCCCAATATCTGAAATACACGTCTCCCTGAATTGCAGTGTGCCATAAAGAAACATCTTAAAGTCATTAGCTATATATTCTAGGTTTGTATAACACATGAAAGCAGTTCCTTTGGTGACTAAATATTGACTTATTCAACTTTGAGTTTTTACCAACGCTTTCTGAAATTATCTCTTGAGTGAGAAGTTTTGAAATGTTATTCCTCTGTGTTTGGTTGGTCTTGAATGGTTGACAGCTAACTTTTTCTAATTGTATGTGCTTGGTGAAAAGGGGAAGTGCTTGCTGGTCAACTGGCTAGTTTTGGAGCAAAGCTTATCATATCTGCTCGAAATGAAGTAGAATTGGAGCGAGTTAAGAAACATTTGACTGGTTTGTCATCCGTTTGACCACCTTTTGAAGACTTTTGAAAATGTTGATATGAAAATGTCTGTAGCGTCTCTTATGTTGAGCATTTAATGTCTAAGACAGGAAAACATGCACCAGATGAGGTAATGATATTACCTTTGGATTTGTCTCAAGGCGAAGAACATCTGAGAGAGGCTGTTCAGAAAGCAGAATCTTGTTTTGGTGGTGCTGGTGTGGATTACATGTTCCACAATGCAGCATTTGAACGCCCTGTATGTGAATTTGTCTCTTGTACAATAACTTTTGTAAAACCGAAAATATATAGAAGTGAGTTGTTCATACTATATATATGCAAGTCATGCATTGAAATATTATCTAATATACATAAAAAAATTCATAAGTCTTGACATCACTCTTCCCTGAATAGAAACCAATTATCAAATCGGGAGCCTTTGGTTCTTCTAGAATTTAACATTGATTTGTGAGAGCACATGAACAGTGAGCTGCAAGGTTTTCTACCATATTTTGTGGGAATAAATATAAGGTTAATAATAAAGGTTAGCAGCACCCTTTCTCTGTACCTTTGCATTGTTCTCTTTTTCTTTTATGTATCATTTACTTTCCTGGATAGGAGTTTGGAAGTTATATGTCTACCAATGATATTAGATGTCATAACTAAGATAAATTAGACCTTTGAGTTGCGAGATCCAACTAATTCCACTCTTAAATGTCGTTTGCACTTTGTAGTCTTTTATGATGAAACTAGTTTTGAGATTTCCACAGTGATGACTTGTCTTGTGATAGTTATTTAACTCTTTTCTCCGTGCAGAAAACAACAGCATTGGATGCGACAGAAGAAAGTCTTAAGGTATTGCGAAGGGTTAAAGTTTCTCCTATTTATTGTACCTGTCACGAACGTTGCTGCTTTTTCTTGTTTCTGCAGATTGGCATTCTTGGTCTTGCTTGACACTTTGATTGGAAACCTAAAAATAAATTTATAATATTACTCTTTTGAGAATTTTCTATGTATGACACACTGCCTACCAAGTTATTCAAGTGGTGTAATAGTTGTCTTTATATTAAAATATAACAGGGAACACCCCAGGTGCATAAAGTTGTAACTTTCTACAAATGAAATCAAAACATTTGATGGCAACTGAAAATTACTATATCTTTTCTCCGCACCTAATAGGCTTCTAGAATTTTCAGCCACTTTTCTTGATCCATATTTTATCTCTATTTGTTTTGCTTCATCCTTCAATTACATAGGTTGTTTTACAAATTTGTTCATTATGTTTTGATTTTTTTATTCTCGTGAAAGTGAGATTACTCATACAAAGTGCAGGTTTTATACTGGCATAAGATTTTATTTGTTATAAGATTGGATCTCTAATATTTAACTTATTGTTTGTTTTTCTGTATCTTGAATTTTATCATGTGAGGCCGAGAGAAAAATTAGATGACAGCAGATGCTCCGTGTATGTTCTCTGATGGGGAAAGTAATCTGCAGAAATTAAGTTGATGGCACCTCATTGATTAACATGTCTTCTGTCTTTTGACTCGACTGCCCGTGTGGATACTGGACTACAAGTATTTGCGTACTTGAGTCATAGTTTGCAGTGGCACACTTCTAACTGAATTTGAATTGACAAAATATGTACCCATATAGTAACTGGAATGTTACATCTGCATCACCAAGCTGACTCATTTAACAACATACAACTTTCATTATTTCTTTTCCATTGAAGGAATATCAAATTTAATTCCCCATTAATTAAGTTTATTATAAGAGTTTAATATGTTACTCATCTTGAAGCCAGGTGTACTCAAGGAGATTATCATCTGAGCAATATGCTTTTTTATCAGGCTACTTTTAATGTCAATGTACTGGGCCCAATATCTCTAACACGACTCCTGACACCTCACATGCTGAAGCGGCAGAGTGGACATTTTGTTGTGGTATGTTTGTCTAGGTTCCTGCAATGCTTGATACGCAGAGTAGCTTGTGGTTGCTCTTTTGTGTCTGGTACATGCAAATAAACTGCAATAGCTAACTGAGTTTATCTCCATAATCTTGTTTTTATAAGTAGAAGCCAAGATTACCATGCCAGCACACTTCTTTATTCTCCCATTTCAGCATGTCATATGCCTGATTGGATTGTATAAGTGTCCTACAAATCTTGTTTCCAAGTTGTATCCATCTCTCACCCTTTAAATTTCTTTTTCACGGCTTTGCAAAGATGAGCAGTGCTGCAGGAAAGGCGCCTGCTCCTGGACAAGCTGTGTACTCTGCTTCCAAATTTGCTGTGAATGGTTACTTTCATTCACTGCGATCGGAGGTGTGGCTTTAATTCAAGTTTATACTATTTTTCTATGGTGTATGTACCCTGTTTTGGTGTTAGTTTTTTTTTCCACTCACTATTCATTTGAAGTATGCCAATCTGTTTTTGCAATATGCCTTTGGGGACACAGATGAATCTCCTGTTCTGGCTTTGGCCATCACCTTTTTTACTATAGGAGAAATGTTTTAATGAACCTGGTCTGTTACATAAAGTTGAGAAAATTAAATCTGTCATCAATCTCTTGTTTGTTCATGTACATCTGCAGTGAAGGTATCATATAATCTTCACGAAATGGAAATTTGAGGAAGATAACATCCTAGCAAATCCTAGTTGTTGATTGGATATTTTCGAAAATAAAATATCATAAGATATGACTTCTTAATCATTCTCATCGGTGTGTTTATAGAAAACTTGGGCAACGGCATTTGAAAGGGAGATTGACAAAGAAGTTTTTTGTTGTGCATGATGACCTTCACAAAACTAATTTGTAAGCTTCAAACATAGAATCCTAGATATTTCTCTTATTTCTGCATTTTGTTTCCCAAATTTTCTTCAGCTTTATAACAGAGGAATCAAGGTGACAGTTGTTCATCCTGGGCCTGTGAAGACAAGTACCTCAGAAAAGAGTTCTTCTGAGGTAAACAGAAAAAGTACTTTTCATTCAACAAATTGATACATCAATTGTTATTAAAAAATTTGTTAATAGCGCCTGTTCATGCAGGTTACTTTTCCTTGTTGACAAGTGTTGTTTCTGGCATGTAAGATAGAAGGATGAAAAACCTGATTAAGATTCTCAATCACGTGTTTACATTAGAATTCTAGTTTGTGTAGAATCAGGAGTCACAAACAGTAATATTTTGAACTACTAATGCCAACCAAATTTTAAATGTCAATTCATCACATATTTTCGTGCAGTCTTCCTACTCGCTTATTTGATTGTCAAAGAAGGATTTTTATTTCAACATTAGTCTTCCATCGCAGGGAGCAGCGCTTCGGATTCTGGTTTCATCAATTGGAAGAAACTATGTTTTTGAGCATTTATTACTTCATTTATTATTTTGGGTGCAAAACTTTTGGCTGGAAAAAGAGTGACTTGATGAAGTTCTTCTGACGTGTTCATATGTTACTTCGCAGAAACGTGTGTCATCAGAGAGGTGTGCAGAGCTCACAATAATCGCTGCAACCCATGGTCTGAAGGAAGTTTGGATTTCCTATCAGGTTCGTTAATTGAGGTGTAGTTCAATTTTGTAGTCTATTTTAGAAGTCCACGGACATGGAGCCCTTGCCGTTCATTTGGCTAGCTGGCTAATCTCATCTTTGATCCAGATGGCTTAGAGGTGGAATGAAATCAATTAAGGATATTTTCGGGTTTTATTTATTTTATTCGTGATTGTCATTAACGGAAAGGCTATAATGTTTCTTCATCTTGCACATTAGTGTTACAACAAATCCATATTTCAATATTTTTGCTTCATTTTTGTTTTCATAATTTATTCTTATATTAGAACTTTGATGCTAAGGGTTTTTTTAGTGCAGCCTGTGCTGGCTGTCATGTACATAATGCAGTACATGCCAACAGTTGGATACTGGCTCATGGATAAGGTATTGTTTACGAGCTACTGTTACTATTGTTTACCATTTGTCATCTTCGCTGTCTAGCTACAACCAAAAGTTAAAACTGCAGAAATCGATAACTCAATGCATGATAGTCCCACTCCCTGGAACCCCTCTCAAACCATACCCAATCAAGTTGATCATATAAGTCTCCTGTGAGTCGCTAAATCCATATCTAACAAGAAATAACTGATTTGTTGATTGCTCTTGAGTAAAGATCCATGTTTCTAGATGTTTTAAGAGAACTCTTGACTACCCTTATCTAAAGTTAAAATGTACAGCATACTGAACATGAGTTATTTTATATATGATTGTATCAACTTTTTTCATTTTCTCAGAAACTTAATCTGGTAATTTATTCACTCTGCCCATCTATTTTTTTGTTGCAAATGATTTTAGATTGGCGCCAAGCGGGTAGAAACTGCAGCACAGAAGGGGAACACATACTCGATAAATTTGCTTTTCGGGAAGAGCAAAGCACAATGACTGATCATGCCTATAGATAACACAAACTCGTGGGACGTGGAATAAAATAGGAATAAGAGCCTCACGAATCCCTATTGCATGATATAGTAAGAAAAGGCAGGCCATTCGAAATGATCAATGTTTATTATTTTTTTTCTTTTTTCCTTTTTCTTTTTGTTGTAGCAATAAATTTGATTCCCTGTAGTTTGTACTCATGTTAGATAAACATGAATACATCGCAAACGTTATCGAATTTGACAAGAGCACTTGGAAATTTGTATTGTCCGCTAAAAACTTGTAAGCGATTTTTTTTGCACTTCATTGGATTATTACTGTGTTCGAATTCACCTTGTGCATGTTTAATATTTGCGAAAATTAGTTGGACTTTTATCACATGAAGTTAAAGTCTGGGTTCTAATGAAGATTTCTTTTAGTTTGTCTTTATCCCAATACGAAGGAAAAACTGGGCGCAACTGAGTTAACCTGTTACACCATATTTTGTAGTAGGGCTGTTATTTTTGAAACATGCAACAGGCTTTTTGTCCCCAAAAAATTCACAAAATTTTGAATTGAGAAGGAAAATATCTTGATTTCCCTAAAACTGTAATTTCATATTTGATGGATGGTCATTTAAACTTAAACGTGCCCACTATTTATCAAAATTCAAAAGAAGCATAAAATGTTATATTGCCAACAAAGTTACTATTTTTTTTATCCGATTCACCATCCCAGTAATCCCAATATAAATTAACTCAACTAACAAACTCAATTTAGTTTTATTTTCCAATTCTCAAACCATGTAGCTATTTTGCATATTAAAAAGAAGCAGATGTTGCGATTTATCTACTTTGTGATATCATATATACAATACCCGGTATATACTCGATCTTAAAGGGAAATTCTACTAATCAATTTCCTTATGCATTTACTTTTTAATTAAAAATTTCCTCAAAGTTACCAACTAATAATTATGTTTTTTTTTATTCTTTTCACATAGTAACTCCTTTGAAACCATCACATAATTCAATCAACAAAAGTATTATCTTTTATGTTTACAAGATTATTACTGTTAAAATTATATTTTTTGTTATTTTATTATAAAAGAAATATTGTGTACCATGGAGTGATTTGAATGAAAACTAGGATGATAGTATCATCCTAGTTTTCATTTAAGGGTGGAAAATTCCTAAAATCTCAACCCAACTCGAACCTCGACCCACTCCCAACCCGAAAAAATCCCGTCCCGAATTTCCTAGAAAATTCCCGTCCCGATAGGTATCGGGAATGGGATCGGGTGTTTTTTGCTCACCCGATGGGATTCCCGATCCGACCCGAAATATATTAAAATAATAAAAAATAATTTTTTAATAGAAAAACAGAATTTTTTTTATTATCGGTTAAAACCAATAATAAAAAATATTTTTTTAAATATTTTTACTTTTTGTATCAAAATAAGTTAGTTTCTACAACATATGATTTGTTTTAATAGAAATGCATATATTTTATTTAGTCATTGATGCTCATGAAGAAGGAATATAGTTCAGTAATTTATGAGTTGGATAAGTTGGTGCAACTATACTTGATATTTTTTTAAGTTTATATAATGATACGTTGGTGTTTTGTATATATTTTTTAGATTTTATTTATGTAAAGTATTCTTATATAACATATGTTGGTTACAAGTACCCACGTGCACATGAAAAAGTAATACATCTCCTCAAGTGCAAGCTCCAAAGACCTCCCGGTGGAAGTTAAATCTTTTATGTTATGGTTTAATTATACGATATCATATATTATTCTTGTTTTGAGTTTAATTGTTTAGTGGATTAATCAAGAAATCGTATAACTTATAGTATTAAAATTTTAATTTTCGATGCTTATATATCATCTCGCATTTACTTGTACTTGTCCTTGTTCGGGATATCCCTTCCTGACCATACGGGATCCCGAAAATACGGGTTCCCGAATATTCGGGAACCGACACTTTCGGGTACGGGATCGGGTTATAAAATAGATTCTCAATTCTTTTCAGGATGAGAATAAGAGAAGTGGGTTACGAGACGAGATCCTACCCGATCCCAATTCTCACCCCCTTCTCTATACATGTACAGATAATAATAATAATTTTAAAACTTATAACATAATGTCTCAAATATTAATTTGATATTTAATAACTATATATAAAAAATAATAAGAAAATATGGATGATTTTTTTAAAAAAATTCACATAAACCTCACTAAATTATATTAGGTATATATATTCTCGAGCTCACTACAAAAAATAGACCGAATATAATTTAATGAGGTTTATGGGGAAAACAAAAGGTCAATAATATTTATTAGTATATTTTAACAACTCAGTCGGTATTGCAAGAGGAGATGTGAATTAGTTCCCATGGGTGGGGGATGGGATTCTCCGGGTGAAATGGAGAATGCGGCGGGATAATTCAGCGGACAAGGATTTGGATGACAAATACCATTGTCATATATATTGAAAAAATATTCAATTAAGGAAAAATATTAACTGTTATGTTTAAATTATTATTCATACGATTATAAAATATTTTAAATTTTGATAATAACAAAGGATTCAGCACAGAGCTAATCCAATTTGATCTGACGGAACGCTTGATTATAGCTTAATTGAGTTTGAATACCTCAACAGAACAAAACAGAGTGTTTGTTGGAACAGATCAGATTAGAACAATTTAGTCAACATATTTCAAGAACATATCAGATCAGATATACAAGGCAGCTTAGAGCTCTGATCAGCACATATTATCAGTTCATATCAGGCTAGAGTATCAAATTAGATCAAATAAGTAAAAGCTGATCATATAAGAGTATTTCATCAGATCAGATCATGGTTGAATTCGAGAAATTGACTTAAGCAATACATTTGTAGTCGTTGAACAACTCAGACTAGAATCAGAACAATATCAGAGTTTGTTGGATCTGTGTTTACAGATCAGAATCTTTATTTTGATTAACACAAAACCTGCTATTATCTTACTAACGACTTAGGATCCATGTGCAGCCTCCCAAAGCAGCAAAGAAGATGTCCAAGCTGGTTAAGGAACAAACCAGCTCGGATTGAAGAAAACCAGATCAGGGAGCTTGGTCAAGCTGGATGTTTAAGAGAGATGGGTTTATTGTGGAAGATGAAAATGAAGATGGAGATGAGGAAGAATCTGTGAGAAGTTTGACGAGCTCGAGGTAAACCCTGTAGAAGAAGAAGAAAATACAAGAGCAGGATGCACTCGATCAGTCTCCATAGGACCAAGCTGTTACAGATTAGAAGCGAGCTGCAAGCTGATAAGAAGATGTCAAAGCTGGAACAGTAAGGGGACGCCCAAGCTGGTGCGGCAGAAGACATCCAATCTGGAACAGTGAGAGGACGTCCAAACTGGTACAACAAAGGAAAAACAATTCAGGAGAAGAAAAGCTCGGATCAGAGATCAAGTGGAGATTAGAGATCCAGTGAAAGCTGAATCATAACAGATGTGATCCAAAGAAGAAGGGATATAATCACTGGTGCAAGATTTGCCCAGTGTAAAGGTGTTGGGTCCCTGTTTACAAAGGAAAGATAGCAGGCGCTGTTGTTAAAAGACATTAGAAAATTTTGCGCGCTGCTATGGAGCTGCAATAGCTCAAGGTTCTTGAACATTTAAAATAACAAGAGCACCGGAGACATATCTGGTATGAAATTAAAATCATACGGAAACACCAGAACTGAATCCTTATATTTTAAAACGATTCAAACAGATTTATGTACAACATAAATCTGTTCGACTGTGCAAGTGTGCTTACGGCTAAGGCGTGAGTGCTGATAATAAAATGCAAGTACTGAATGCAAGTGCTGAAATCTGTTATGCGATGATAAAGTAAATGCTAAGTGCTGAATGAATAAAAGAAATACGATACGCAGCAGATTTGTTTCTGGAAGCTCGGACTTCAATTCCTACGTCTCCCCTTCTTCCACCTCGGAAGGCTCCACTAGAAGACTTTGATGGTTACAGGACATCTGCAAACACCCACCCACACAAGCAGCACTTGTATGGACTCCTAGACTCTACCAGCCCTCGGCTGATCACTTGGAACTTGTTTTACGTCTCTGTTCAAAGACTATATACACAGAGTTTAACGTCATCGTGCTTGGACGGGACCTGTTTGTATTTGGGTTTTGAGATTCATTCACTAATGACTGTGAATGAATCTCTGTGTGTGTGAGATTTACAGTGTAAGCACAACTCTCGTAAACAATTAATCTCACACACTGGGAAATGCTCCTAAACGAGCTGATTGAAACTCAGCAGTAGACGCTCGTTAAGCTCTCTTCTCTAATGACGGTCTACTGCTTCGTCTCCAATTATCTTCCCTCTGTTTTTGAATCTTCTTACAATCGTCAAACTTCTTCCTTCAAATCTTCTCCCTTAAATAGCCTCTGTTCGAATATGGCCGTTAGACAGTGAATACAAATGTAACGCCCCAAAATCCCTAGGACCATATTTATGCATTTCATAAATCATATGGGCCATTTTGGCAATTTTAAATATCATGTATCTGCTGAATTGTTGATATCAGCAGGTAAGTTGCGCTGCGGCTGGTTCCAGCAGGTGACTCCAAGTAGCAATGCACGAGTTGGTTCTAAATCTATTAAAAGATGTTTTAAGGAGGTGAAATGTTTTCTTTAAGAGAAGGTTTGGTGTTTTACAAATTAAAATAATATGAAGGGAATTTTACTAAATTTTGAAAGTGTGTCATGCTTGATTTCTCAAGTAGCTTGCCACTAATCCCTTTCATATAAAAACCTGTTTTCAAAGTAAGATTCTCATCATTTGCATAGAAAAAGATTTAAAGTGTTCTTCAAAGAAAATTCAGAAAAGTTCGTGCGTTGCTCAAAGGGAGGACTTCTGCAGGAATTTGCTGTTGTTGCAAAGCTTCAATTAAGGCACGTAAAAGCTGATATTTTTCTACACCATTTGAAGTATATATTGTATTTTAATGGATCTGCTTGCCTGTATGTTATTGATATATTGAAAGTTCATGTTTGAAATGATTTGGACATGATAAGGAAGGAAAGATGGGTTCACAAAGGATGTTTTGATGTTTATGATGCTTCCAGTATGTTTTTCAGAAAATTTATGAAGTTTGATATATACTGAGGATTCGAATTCATTTCCAGAAATGTTATGAAAGTTCTTCTTGCAGTAGCTGTAATATTAGAATTTGATAACTGTGTAATTGGTAGTTGCTGGTTGAATCATTGGTATGGTTTGATAGGCAACAGCTGATGGCATCGTTGTTGTTTTAATATTACAAATGAAGAGTATGTATCCAGCAGCTGTACCTACTTGTTAAGATTCAGCAGCTGTATGGTTTTAGCGTTTATGAATGTTCTTCCTGTAGTTGTAATGTCGAAATTTGATGATTTTGTAAATCAGTAGTTGCTAGTTGAATCAGTATAAAGTCTGGTTTAATAGGCGACGGCTGGTAGCGAAATCATTGTTTAGATATTACAAGCGTCTTCGTAAAATCAGCAGATGCACTGTTCATCAGCAGATGCGTCTTTCCTTATTAATATCAGCAGTTGTTTTCCTTTGATTAGGAATCAGCAGCTGCATTGTGATTTTAAGTTCAGCAGCTGTATTTTCCTTAGTTAGAATCCAGCAGTTGCATTGAGTTGAATCAGTATAAAGTCTGGTTTAATAGGCGACGGCTGGTAGCGAAATCATTGTTTAGATATTACAAGCGTCTTCGTAAAATCAGCAGATGCACTGTTCATCAGCAGATGCGTCTTTCCTTATTAATATCAGCAGTTGTTTTCCTTTGATTAGGAATCAGCAGCTGCATTGTGATTTTAAGTTCAGCAGCTGTATTTTCCTTAGTTAGAATCCAGCAGTTGCATTGTCTACATAAAATCAGCAAATGCACTGTTCATCAGCAGATGCATTCCATAGTGATAATTCAGCAGTTGCTTTACCTTTCAACCAATTTTAACGATACGTTTCCAAAGTCGAATTCTATACTCAGTAAAGTTTTAAAATGGGAAGCAAATGTTTAGTTTAATGGAACCCGATGATTTACAGGAATGTTTAAAGAAAGGATTGTTAAGGAACAAAAGATGTTTTAGATT
>KQ993039.1:0-16795 GCA_001598015.1 Dorcoceras hygrometricum
CGACAACGATACATCGACTCCTACATGCATCGGGGTCTCACCCAATCCCGACGCCTTATGACCCCAAGTGAGTCGGAAAACGGGTCAAAGTGAGACGCCTATCATGTAGAGTCTCAATGACATTTCGAGTCGTGAGGACTAATCAGTACAACCAAGACCTCGGACTTATCCACTCGACAAATGGTAACCACTTGGAAAGTCCGAAGGAGGGTAGTTCGATAGATCACCAGGTCACTATCTATCTGCATGCTCAGAACATCACAATGCTCCCTACCAATGAAACATGGTACTTCGCATCGCAGATACTAGTCTCGAACTCGGGCGGCCTTATCCTCATTTTGACGGCCCAATCACTAGGAACAGTTCAGAATAAACAGTGGCTATTATATGTGTTTCATGATAGCCGTCATACCCACTATCACATCTAACATACACTTTAGTGTATTCTAGGTCTTACTCAACGCAATTGTAAATCATCATACACACAATGAAAGTAAAGAATGCCATATAAATAAAATGCGAATTATCATATATAAAGATTGTCATATACAAGAGTCTATAAACCCACACGCCACAAGTTGGCTAGTTGGGCATCTACTCTAACAATAAACACACGCACCGTCAGCTGAATCAGAGTTCATCATCTGTTCCTCTAAAGTTGTGAGTTTATTTTCAGAGCATTGTCTTTAAATTATTTATCATGTTCTGATATATATATATATATGTGGCGGATTATGGGCTATAGAATATAAGATGGCAGGAAGAGGAAGAACTAGAAGAAGTATTCCTTTAGAAGAAACTGATAGTGATAATAATGCAAATATTATGCAACTGTTAAGGCTGCTAGTACAAAAAAACAATAGAGGAAATGGCCAATCAAGTAGCAGCAGGGGACCAAGCAATGATGATCCCCAAGAGAAGTTCAGACGATAGAAACCCAAGGAATTTAGTGGTACTACTGATCCACTAGTCGCTGAGAGCTGGATCAAATCCATGGAGGTTATTTTCGAGTACCTCCAAATGTCTGATTTAGATAGGCCAAGGTGCGCTATCTATATGTTGAGAGAGGATGCGATGATTTGGTGGGAAGGAGCCAAATTGTCTGTGGATTTGTTGAATCTGACTTGGGCAGATTTCAAACAAGTATTCTATGAGCAATACTTCACGGCTGGTAAGAGGTCCGAATTGAAGAGGGAATTTTTGACCCTCAAACAAGGGAGTTTAACCGTACAGGAGTATGTGCGGAAATTTGAACGAGGGTGCTATTTTGTGCCACTAATAGGAAGTGACCCAGAAGAGAAACTGAGTCATTTTGTGGAAGGATTGAAGCCTATGTTCAAAATGAATGTTAGGCTATCGGTTGCCCAGGACCTACAGAGAAGCAGTGGATAGAGCCCTGAAAATTGAAAGGGATTGGAAAGACGTTGATGAGGAAAGGCAACAGAAAAGACAAGCCTTTCAGTAGAAGGATCAAAGGCCATTTCAGTAGAAGGATCAAAGGCCATTCAAGAAACAAAACAAGAACCAGCAGAGGCCTCAGGAGCAAAAGCCTTTACCGATTCAACCTATTAGCTCTGTTCCTGCTGGTAACAATAGGCCAGAATGTCCTAAATGCCATAAGACTCATCCTGGACAATGCAGACTTGGAAAAAATGTCTGCTATAAATGTGGAATGCCGGGACATATTTTGAAATATTGTCCAAAATCAAAACAACTGGTGACCAGCAGAGCCTTTGTAATGACAACTGATCAAGCCAACCCAGACTCGACAATAGTTACGAGTGAGATTATGATTGCTAACTTTCCTTCCATGGCTTTAATAGATTCAGGAGCCACTCATTCATTTATAGCTGCTGAATTTGCTAAGAAATTGCCCATTAAGCCTGACCAGGTAGTTATAGGTTTTTGTGTATCAGTACCCTCAGGAGAAGAATTAATATCGCACGATGTATTTAAGAGTTTAGAGCTCAAACTTCAAGGGCATCAAATTACTGCTGATTTAATCATACTGCCGATGCCTGAATTTGATATGATTTTGGGAATGGATTGGTTAATTAGGAAAAAGGATGGAAGTATGAGACTATGTATAGATTATCGGGAGTTGAATAAATTGACGATTAAGAATAAGTATCCATTACCTAGGATAGAAGATCTGTTTGACCAGTTGAGAGGGTCAGTAGTCTTTTCTAATATTGACTTGAGGTCTGGATACCATCAATTAAAGATTAAGGCAACTGATGTTTATAAAACAGCCTTTAGAACTAGGTATGGTCACTACGAGTTCTTAGTTATGCCCTTTGGACTTACGAATGCTCCATCAGCTTTTATGGATTTAATGAATAGGGTCTTTCAACCATTTTTGGACCAGTTTGTAGTTGTATTCATTGATGATATCTTAGTGTATTCTAAGACCAGACGTGAGCATGTCCAACATTTAAGAATCGTTTTTCAGATTTTGAAAGATAAGCAGTTGTTTGCTAAATTTAGCAAATGTGACTTCTGGATGGAGAAAGTATCATTCTTAGGCCATATAATTTCTAAGGATGTAATAGAAGTTGACCCAGCCAAGGTAGAAGCTGTTCGCGACTGGCCAGCACCAAATAATGTTGCAGAAATAAGGAGTTTCTTGGGTTTAGCTGGATATTATCGGCGATTTATCCAAGGATTCTCTAAGTTAGCTGTTCTCTTGACTATGTTAACAAGAAAACAGGTGAAGTATAATTGGACAGTTGAATGTCAAAACAGTTTTGACAAGTTAAAGCAAGCATTGATTGAAGCACCTGTGTTAACAATGCCAACTGATCAAGGAAAATTTATAATTTATACTGACGCATCCAAGTTGGGTTTAGGATCTGTTTTGATGCAGGAGCGCAAAGTAATTTCATACGCATCCCGATAGCTGAAAGATCATGAAAAGAATTACCCAACGCATGATTTAGAACTAGCAGCTGTTGTCTTTGCCCTTAAGATATTGAGACATTATCTATATGGGGAGAAGTGTGAGATATTCACAGATCACAAAAGTTTGAAATACTTCTTTACCCAGAAAGAATTGAATATGAGGCAGAGGCGATGGTTGGAGCTGGTTAAAGATTACGATTGTACTATCAGTTATCACCCAGGAAAAGAAAACGTGGTAGCTGATGCTCTAAGCAGGAAATCAGTAGGACTTGCGCAGCTGATTGTCCAGAAGCCGTTGGCAGCTGATATTGAAAGGTTTGGACTCGAGATAGTGTCCAGCAGCAGTAGTAATATGATTTTAGCAGACCTCTCAGTAAGATCAAATTTGTTAGACCAAATTCGAGAAGGTCAGCTGCAAGATGAACAATTGAAGAAATTGGTTAAACAAGATAAAGAAAGAGGCAGTAGCCTCTATTTTTCAGAAGATGGAATTGTTAGGTATTTGGGCAGAATCTGGGTACCTCTAGTAGATGATTTAAGAGCTGATCTTTTGAAAGAAGCTCATACAGCTCCATATTCAGTACATCCAGGAAGTACGAAAATGTACAAGGACCTCCAGCAGTTGTATTGGTGGCCAGGAATGAAGAGGGATGTTGCTAGATTTGTAGCTGAATGTTTGACATGTCAGCTGGTGAAGGCTGAACAACGACCAGCTGGATTATTGAAGCCACTGCCTATTCCAGAATGGAAGTAGGAATGTATAGCGATGGATTTTGTGACTGGTCTACCAAGAACTGTTCAAGGATATAACTCCATTTGGGTTATAATAGATAGACTCACTAAGTATGCTCAATTATTACCAGTTAAGACGACATATGAGGTGAGAAGATACGCAGATTTATATGTTAAGGAAATAGTGAGGCTACATGGTATTCCAATTTCATTGTATCAGACAGAGATCCTAAGTTTAAATCAGCATTTTGGAAAAGTATACATAAAGCTATGGGTACAAAGCTGACATTCAGTACTGCGTTTCACCCCCAGACTGATGGACAATCAGAAAGGGTGATTCAGATTTTAGAAGATTTGCTTAGAGCTTGTATTGTGGATTTTTCAGAAAGTTGGGATTTAAAATTGCCACTGGTAGAGTTTGCCTATAATAACAGTTTCCAAGCTTCGATTCAAATGGCTCCATATGAAGCACTCTACGGTCGAAAATTTAGAACACCTCTTCACTGGGATGAAGTTGGTGAACGAGCTGGTTTAGGACCAGACGTAGTAGAGCAAACAGCAGAAGCTGTTAGGAAGATAAGAGAAAGAATGAAAGCTGCTCAAAGCCGAAAGAAAATTTATGCAGATAATCGAAGAAGGGAACTGAATTTTGAGATAGGTGATCACGTATTTTTGAGAATTGCTCCAATGAAAGGAGTAATGCGCTTTGGAAAGAAAGAAAAGCTGAGCCCAAGGTATATTGGACCATATGAGATCTTAGAGAAGATAGGAACACTCGCCTATCGACTAGCGCTGCCTCGACAGCTGTCAGCAGTGCACAATGTTTTCCATGTATCAGCTTTGAGGAAATATATTCCCAACCCTTCGCATGTGCTGAGTCATGAGACAATTCAATTAGCACCAGATTTAAGTTATGAAGAAAGACCAGAAAGAATTCTCCTCCGAGAAATTAGAAGGCTAAGAAACCGTAGTATTCCTATGGTTAATATACAATGGTCCAACCAGTCGGAGCGAGAAGCAACGTGGGAAACAGAAGCTGAAATGCTAAGTCTTTACCCATACCTATTTGGTACGTAAATTTCGAGGACGAAATTTCAATAAGGATGGTAGAGTTGTAACGCCCCAAAAATTCATAAGACCACATTATGCATATTGTTCATTTTATAGATTAAAATTGGCATTTCGAATGTTATGCATTGCTGATTTTAATTAATTTCAGAAATAAGATGTGACGCAGCTGTTTCCAGCGGATGACTCCAAAGAGTGATGCACGAGAAGGTTTTTAATCTGTTGAAAATGTTTTAAGGAGGACAAATGATTTCTTTTGAAAAAGGTTTGGTGCTTTGCAAATCAAAATAAGATGAAGTGAATTTTACTAAACTTTATAAGTGTGTCATGCTTGATTACAAAAGTAGCTTGTCACTGATCCCTTCCATATTTAAACATTTTTTCAAAGAAAGATCTTTATCATTTGCAAAGAAAAATCTTTGGTGTTCTTCAAAATATTCTAAGAAATGTGCGTCTGTTGCTTAAGGAGAAGATTTCTGTAGGAAACCAGTTGTTGCAAAGCTTCGTTTAAGGCAAGTAAAAGCTGATCCTTTGCTACACCATTTGAAGCATATATTGATGTTTTTATGGATCTATTTGCCTGTATGTTTAAGATATGTTGAAGTTCATGTTTAAAATAATTTACGCATGATTAAGGAAAGAAAGATGGGGTCAAAATGATGTTTTTATGCTTCCAAATGTTTTCCAGAAAGATTATGATGTTTTAAAAGTACTGAGGATTCGAGTTTATTCCCAGAATGTTTATGAATGTTCTTCCTTACAGTAATTATAAATCAGAATTTGATAACGATGTAATCAGTAGTTGCTAGTTGAATCATTATAAAGTATGGTTTGATAGGCAACGGATGATAGCATAGTTGTTGTTTTGATGTTATAATATAAAGCCAAATTTCAGTAGCTGTGTTGTTTTCATAAATTCCAGTAGATGCACTGTTCACCAGCAGATGCATTTTCGTTGATTAAATTCGGCAGTTGCGTTGTTTTCATAAAACCAGCAGATGTACTGTTCATTTCAGCTGGTATTAGTCTTGCGACTGGTACTGTTCATTGCAGCTGGTATTAGTCTTGCGACTGGTACTGTTCACCACGTCTGGATTTCTATTTCTTGCGGCTGTTTATTGTGCCAACGACATCGTTTCAATAAATACAATTGTTCCTAGTAAAAGATCTTGCAGCTGGTTCCTATCTTGCAGCTGGTTCCTATTCATTGCGACTGGTTTCTCTTGCGACCGGTCTCATTTCATTGTTATGTTTCCTAAAGTCGAATTCGATACTCAGTAAAGTTTTAAAAATGGGAAGCGAGAGTTTTAAATGATGGAACCCGATGATGTTTAAGAAATTTCAAAGAAATAAAGGATGTTAATGGAACTAAAGTTTATTTTAAGATTATGGCATAGATAGTTGACGGTCACCAAGGAGAAGGGTGAGCAGTTGTCTAGATGTCGACTGCCCTTTCATATGAGCTATATGCTAAAACTGATATCGGAAGTCATTTTGATCAAAGTGCAATACGGACCATGAGGAGCTTATATGCCATAAATATAAAGAAAAGATATTGATGATGAGATCTGGGCTATTATCCCCTGTCTCCAAGATTAAGAAAGAAATGTTTATGTATGTTCAGATGTCTGCCTGCATTAAATGAAATTGTTATTATTCAGATTTTACTTGCTGAGCCCCTAGGCTCATTAGCTTTTAAAATGGTGCATGTATGACAGATGAGGAGCGAACATGAGGTGAAAGCTGATAGAAGCTGCTGGGTGTTGTGTTTATCAATGGCCAGCGTTTTCCGTGTCATAGTTGTTACTGTTTTGATTAAGAAGTACTGTATAAATCAGTTGCAACGGTTGTATAATTATATAGAATATCAGCTGTTGTAAATCGCAATTGCAATTATCAATGAAGTCTGTTTTTCCGCAAATATGTCAGTAGTTGGCGCGCAAGTATGAGTCTGTTAGATCTTGTCTTTGAATTTTCCAATTATTTCAAAGTTATAAGAAATACAGCTTATAACAAATGGTCTTTTAGCCCTTCTTTTATTTCGAAAATTTTTATCCAACCCTATTCGTGATCCCGTGGGTTCGGGCGTCACACATTGTGTGACAATTTTTCTACAATCAAACTTATAAGATTAACCATACTGATAAAATGAGATTCGATGACAACTAGTCAGATTAGTTAAGTTGTGCAGTTGTGCTTGTGTAGTGTATCGACCCGACTTTTCTTAAAGGAAATTTAGAAACTTTGGGGTTCGAATTGAAAGGTATAAAAATTCCAATCTTAATTACCATAAGAAGTCGGTACTAAATTCCGGACTAAATTGCAAATAAACGCAATACGAAACTGTATAAAACTTTTCAATAGTATGTCTGGTACAGATTCCAACCAAAATAAAGAAACTAGAAATCTGTCATTATACAAAGCTATAACTAGAGTTCTATATAACAAAAGTCTGAATCTCAAAGAACAACTGAATCTGATGTCCACGATAAACACAACTTTCCGTTCAGCTCATCACCATCCAGCTCCCTACTGCTCATTACCTGCACTCAAAGAAAACTAGTGAGCCTAGGGCTCAGCAGGTAAAATCTGGAATATCGAAAGCACATATCACAAGCAAACTATATCTGATACTGTACTGGAATCTGAATCTGAATAGCTTAATAAATAAATACGCTAAAAACGAGAACTGAAAAATCTGAATGAATTGAAAGCATAACCATAAACAAGTTCTGAAAACATTTTCTTTATTTCTAAAAAGAAACATCTTTAACTTTCTACAGAGCGGTGATTAAAATCACACTTGCGCTCCTTCTTTTCTTTTCTGGTAATATGAATTAGACACCTGCACAATGGTTCTGGTCGATTGATCAAACTCTCATCTGATATCAGGGGGCTGGGATAAATCCCATCTATGTGAAGGGCACTATAGACCCGTCGGTCTGGAACTCTGATTCCTTCCTGGGAAAGGGATTAAAGTTTCTCTCAACTATAATCTTGTCCCTTTCCATTTGAAGGGGCACACTGGATCGTCAACCAGGCACTCACCCTCCCTGGGATACCATCTGTTGCCTAATCATAATCTGTAAAACTTTTCTAAAACTTTCTTTCTTTCTGCTCTTTCTTTCGTAAATTCTGTTTTTCTTTTCTTTCTGGTACAGTTTACTGGTTTTCATTGTCTAGTGATGTTCTGGGACATTATGAGAATTTTCGGTAAAACTTGTGAAGATGAAAACTGAATAAAGTCACTCGAAACTGTTCGAATTAATCGAATTAATCTTTCGAATTGAAGCGAAAATGAACAAGAAATTCAAATATGTACTTTCTGTATCAATCGAAGAAGAATCGAAGGCTAAAAGGACGGAATCTGAATTGTGCATAAGTATTTTGCCTAATCATAATCTGTAAAACTTTTCTAAAACTTTCTTTCTTTCTGCTCTTTCTTTTATAAATTCTGTTTTTCTTTTCTTTCTGGTACAATTTACTGGTTTTCACTGTCTAGTGATGTTCTGGGACTTTATGAGAATTTTCGGTAAAACTTGCGAAAATGAAAACTGAATAAAGACACTCGAAACTGTTCGAATTAATCGAATTAATCTTTCGAATTGAAGCGAAAATGAATAGGGAATTCAAATCTGTACTTTCTGTATCAATCGAAGAAGAATCGAAGGCTAAAAAGACGGAATCTGAATTGTGCATAAGTATCTTAGCGAAGAAGAAAGAAATCAGATTCTGCCTGTTCGTCAACTCGGATGTCAACGAAATCAATATAACCAAATGGAGTCGTTCAGATGTCAATGGTCAACCGAAGTAAACACAGATGTGAAATGGTCATCAATATGAAATCTTACCCAATTCAGATGTCAACCAAAACTGGAATCTGAACTTAACATATCGTAGAAACTGAATTCTAACTTAGAATCTATCCAATATAGAAATATCAGCTTTTGGTTTAAGAACCAGATTCCAGACTTAACCATATGAACATGAACAACGATGGAAAACCTCAGTCTGAAGAAATCAAAAGATCTCAAGAAATTTCTGGAAAACAATCGAATAAGCTACTGGTAAGCTACTTCAAAGAAAATATTTAGAAAACTCAAGAAACTACTGGACAAACATCATCAAACACATTTTCTAACAATATTTATGGATCAAAATACAGTAAACACGTACTTCTTGTAAAAATAGAATATGAACTTTTCTTTTCTTTGAAGAACAGCCGTGGCTATCTTCAAATCTTTAAAACACAAAAAAGCATGCATACAGAACTGAATATATTCTTCCATAAGTGTAGCAAGAAACAGAGTTTACTTGCTTGAATTCTTCAACACAATTACAGTAGAAATCTGGCAATCACGTACGCACCGCTTGTCTCCTTCGAAAACTTGAAAGGTTTTGCTTGGATTCTTCACAGAGAGCACCGCTTGCTTTTAAGAAAGTATTTTGATTTGTAAATAATGATGCATGATGTGTCTAACATCCTATACTTATGAATTAAAATTCCTAAGAAAGAAACACATTTAATCCATATATCAAAATCTTTTAAAAAGTTCTACTCTATTCTAAAGTGAAATCTGATGCTTCGAACCGAGCTATTTTATCTAAAAATAAGGATTCAATTGGCTTGTAAGAATCGACCAAACAGCTTTTGCAATTGCATTCTAAAATCTGGAAATCAATGCACTAAGGCAGGAACTGATTAACGCATAAAGCTCATAACTGAACTCAACTCGATATAAATGAGAGCTGAATTCACATATCTCAAGTATGAAATTCAACTAAATAAAAAGATGAATAAATTATCATTTCCTTTTAATCTCTCAAATCTTATTTCTTTCTAATTTTGGCCCTAAAATGTCTGGGCGTTACAATTCTACCCCCCTTATAGAATTTCGTCCCCGAAATTTCTTACTTACTTACTTAAAGAGATATGGGTAGCTTTTCTGCATATCAGATTCGAATTCCCACGTAGCTTCTCTTTCTGAGTGGTTTGCCCACTAAATCTTAATCATAGGGATAGTCCTGTTTCTTAACTTACGATTTTCTTTTGACAGAACCTTCTCTGAAACCTCTTCGTAAGTCAAATCTGGTGATAACTGGATAGGTTCATGTCTAAGTATATGCGAAGAATTCGCAACATATTTTCTCAAAGCTGAAATGTGAAACACATTATGGACATATGACATATCTGGAGGCAAAGCTAATCGATAAGCTAAACTCCCGATTCTTTCCAGAATCTGAAATGGTCCAATAAATCTGGGACTCAGCTTCCCCTTTCTGCCAAATCTCATAACACCCTTCATTGGTGCTACCTTTAGAAATACATGACCTCCTACTTCAAAGTTCAGATCTCGGTGATGGCTATCTGCGTAACTCTTCTGCCTACTCTGTGCCGTCTTCATTCGATCACGAATTCTCTTAATGGCTTCAGAAGTCAGCTCTATAATATCAGGTCCTATCTCTGTTCTTTCACCTACATCATCCCAATGAATCGGTGACCTACATTTTCTTCCATACAGAGCTTCGTATGGTGCCATTTCTATCGAAGCTTGGTAACTATTGTTATAGGTGAACTCAACTAAGGGCAATTTAGAATCCCAACTATCTGCAAAGTCAAGAACACATGCACGTAACAAATCCTCCAGTATCTGGATAACTCTTTCTGATTGTCCATCTGTCTGAGGATGGAACGTTGTACTGAAGGTTAACTTAGTTCCCAAAGCTTTATGTAAACTTTTCCAGAACCTAGAAGTAAATCTGGGATCTCGTTCTGATAATATAGAACTTGGAATTCCATGTAGTCTAACTATTTCCTTAACATACAATTCAGCATACTTATTCAAATCGTATGTTGTCTTAACGGGTAGAAAGTGTGCTGACTTGGTTAATCTATAAATGATAACCCATATAGCATTGAATCCATGGACTGTTCTTGGTAATCCTACGACAAAATCCGTCGCTATGTTATCCCATTTCCATACTGGTAAAGGGAGAGGCTTTAACATTCCAGCTGGTCTCTGGTGCTCTTCTTTAACTTGCTGGCATGTTAAACATTCAGACACAAAATTACAGACATCTCGTTTCATCCCTGGCCACCAAAACAGATGCTGCAAATCTTTATACATCTTTGTTCCTCCTGGGTGAATTGAATACGGTGAGTTATGGGCTTCATTCATAATATCTTTGCGCAATTCATCTGTGCACGGCACCCAAAACCTATTCTGGTATTTCATAATTCCCCCTTCTGTTGTATAAAGATTTCCTCCTCTGTCTTCATCTTGCTTCTTCCATTTCTGTAATTGATCATCCCTTGCTTGACCCTCTCGAATCCGATCTTTTAAAGTAGACTGGATCGTAAGAACTGATAATTTAGCAGCATTCTCCTTCGTAACTATTCCCAGTTCAAATATGTTAATCTCTATCGCTAATGGAATCTGAACTGAGATCTCAGCTAAACCAACGTTTCTTCTACTTAACGCATCTGCTACTACGTTAGCTTTACCTGGGTGATAGCTGATCACACAATCATAATCTTTAACCAGTTCGAGCCATCTCCTTTGTCTCATGTTAAGCTCTTTCTGGGTAAAGAAATACTTAAGGCTCTTGTGATCAGTAAAAATTTCGCATTTCTCTCCATAGAGATAGTGTCTCCAAATATTTAATGCGAAAACCACCGCTGCTAGTTATAAATCATTCGTAGGGTAATTCTTCTCATGAATCTTCAGGTGTCTGGAAGCATAAGCAATTTCTATTAATGCCAACTTTAATTTCTCAAAACTGGACTGGTATTCTTGAGTCCAATCATACTTAACATTCTTCTTAGTCAATGATGTTAAAGGGACATATATCTTAGAAAATCCCTATATAAACCTTCTGTAATAACCTGCAAGTCCTAAGAAACTACGAACCTCTGTTACACTCTTAGGTACAGGCCATTCTCGGACAGCTTCTACCTTAGAAGGATCTACTTCTATCCCAATCTTCGAAATAATATGACCATGAAAGACAACCTTTTCAATCCAAAATTCGCATTTACTAAACTTATCAAACAATTTCTTGGTTCTCAGAATCTACAAAACTTCTCTAAGATGGTTTGCATGCTCAAATCTGCTCTTAGAGTAAATGAGAATGTCATCTATGAACACGATAACAAATCTGTCTAGAAAAGGTTGAAATACTCTATTCATCAGATTCATAAACACTGATGGCGCATTAGTTAACCCAAATGGCATAACTAAAAACTCATAATGGCCATATCTTGTTCTAAAGGCTGTCTTATACACGTCTGCGTCTTTAACTCATAGCTGATGGTATCCAGATCTTAGGTCGATCTTTGAAAACACAGCAGCTCCTCGTAACTGATCGAATAAGTCATATATTCTAGGAAGAGGGTACTTATTCCTAACTGTTAACTTATTCAGTTCTCTATAATCTATGCACAGACGCATACTTCCATCCTGCTTCTTTACAAACAACACCGGAGCTCCCCACGGCGAAGTACTGGGTCTGATGAAATCTTTATCCAATAAATCTTGGATCTGTTCTTTTAACTCTTTCATTTCCTTAGGGGAAAGTCTGTACAGAGGCTTGAAAACTGGGGCAGCTTCTGGTACTAAATCGATAGAAAATTCTAAATCACGATTGGGAGGCAAACCTGAGATATCTTCTGGAAAGACATCTGGAAATTCATCCACTACTTCTACGTCCTCCAGAGTAATTTTCTTATCTTGCTCTATCAGTTAAGCGCTTACTAAAAATCCTTGACATCCGTTTCTTAAACACCTCTGGGCCTTCAAATCTGATATTATCTTAGAGGTACTATTGAATCTGTCAGCTTTGAACAAGAATGAAGTCCCACTAGGTATTTTAATCTTAACCGTTCTCTGCTTAAAATCTATAACTGTTCCATACTTAGTTAACCAATCTATTCCCAATATCAAATCGAACTCAAGCATCGGTAATACTATCAAAGACAATATTCCCTTGTATCTTAAGTTCTATATTACGAATAACATTATTGGTCACTATGCTTCCTACCGAAGGAATCTGAACGCGATATCCTACTGTTGGGGATCCGGATCCGCCCCCCGGCGAGGCAGCGGAAGAACATAGAATAAACAGCCGGGAGACGATCAATACGAAAAATCAATAACAGTTATCGACATACATAGGGGGTTCAAAACCACTACCTTGCTGGCACTTGTGCCTGGCTCCAACCGTAGTTACAACAACGTCGGCTCTTCTCGGTAGATTGCGGTAGAAATCGCCAATCCTGTCCATGACCAGAAACGAGACTCCTTCCCACCACCGAGACTTCATCGTAACTCCGATCGCCGATCAGATCGGACCGATCGACTCAAGTTTCCAAAACTGAATGTTATGATGTGAAAAACGATTTTTCAGATCATCCAACCCTAAATTGCAAAATGACCGTTTTGCCCCTCAACAGCGGAAAACCCCGGTTTGACCCCTGTTGACTTTTAGGAAGTCGCACTCCCCAAAATCCTCTTCTCGTGCTCAACACATTGAGCTGAGTATCCGTGCAGGAATCTCGAATCTAGTACTTGTGTGACCCTCAATGGTTCAGGGATACAGCTAGCCGTGGGCCCACAACCATTGTGGCTCCGGAATCACAATTCCGGACCTGCCCAACGGATCATGGTAAAGCGTCTAGCAACATCGCCCCATGATCCCCTAGGTATCACTGATAGTGCCTGGAAGAACCAGTCCATGAAGTTTTTGGGGCCTGTCCCGGGCAGCCCATGAAGTTTTTGAGGCCAATATTCGATATTGGGCCAATTTTGGTCGATTTTGAAATTTTTGAGATTTTGGGCCTAAAATCGTTTTCAGATTAATATGATGCAATTAAAATTACAAAATATGATTTTGATTATGAAATATGATTTTATAATTAAAATATGATTTTGTTGATTAAAATATGATTTTATCGACAAAATGCGATTTTATTATAAAAATGCGATTTTATAATTAAAATAGGAGTTTGTAGGAAATTATCAAATTTGATTTGATTATTTAAATTTATGCAAATTAATTAGATTTATTGCATGTTTGGGATGATCGAGAGCCGTGCCCAATGTGTTAGGTGTATGCTTTAGGTTTTCCGATTTCGGTTGTAATATATTGTTGATATCATAAAGTGGGTCTGTTTGTGGCCCGTTCCCACCCCTACAAATTTGTATCCCTTACTTGTCATGGAAATTTAAATGTAAATTACTAGATTTAGTGGGAGGACAATGTGAAGACGGTGGACATGACGATCAAAGATATTGAAAACCGAAGATCTGTAAAACCGGAAGCAATTGTAATAGGATTGCATTGCATATTGCATTTCACCTAGGACTGGACCCAGGTCCGTGATTGGCAACCACGGACCGCATAGCTCTCGCGATCGATCATCCCAAAGTTATATATATTTGATATATGTTAGTTGAATCCGCATGTTTTAAATTGTGATTTAAAATTGCATGACACCAAATTTTCAAAAATAAAATCCCTCGTTTTAAATACGATTTAAAACTGATATCAAGATTAAAAGTTTATTCGATAAACTATAGGGAATTCAAATCTGTTTAAATTATCCCTTCCTTCCATCAACAATGGGTGTACGCCGATGCTACCCGCATACATGGCCCGGCTCATATTATTGAGGGGGTTATGTATGCCGGAAAGCTGTACACGTCATTGACACTCGTTGTGAGTCGGTTGGAACTCCCTTTAACGTTGGCTCATATTATTGGGGACGTTAAGGGGACCGTCCTTCACGACTCAACATTGATGGGTCATCTTGACACGTGATAGTAATCGGCGTCATATTATTGGGCCCTTACTGGACGTGAGGTAAATACATGGAGGTTGCACCGGTTGCAATTGGGCTCTACCTTTTTGGGGTCATGGTTGGCTGATATTATTCGGGACCATGATCGCTTGATTGGACTCCGTGTGCCCACTAAGGAAACTTTTTTTCCCGATTTCATTAGAGGGTGGTGAAATCGTTAAAATAGTGGGAGGGTAATTCATAAAACTAAATGACCTTGTTTTATGTCTTAGCGTTTTTCATATATAGTTAGTAATGCATGTCTGTTTTCTTTTCAGTATAAACTGCTTTATAATGTCTTCGATCAAAAATTCACTCGCTGTTATACTGGATAGCAACAAGTTCACCGGTCTGAACTACCAAGACTGGCTTCGAAACCTCAACATTGTGTTGGCTTCAGAGAAACTTCTCTACACGATAGAGAAGAGCCCTCCGAAGGAAGCCCTTTCGATATCAGCCCTGAGGACCTGGTTACGCTTAAACAATGGTGGGACGACGAGCTTAAGACTCGATGCTATGTGATGGCATCGATGTCCAACGAAATGCAACGGCGCTTTGAGAAGACGAAGTATGCTGGTGACATACTCTTTCATCTCAAGGAACTGTATGGGGAGAACTCCTGACATTAGAGGTTCACCGCTGTCAAGGAGCTTATGACGATCCGCATGCGCGATGGGACTTCGGTCCGCGAGCATGGGGTTCGTATGATTGGGCTCGTTGAAAAGCTGGCGGGCCTCGATATCACACTTCCACACGAGCTGTCTGTGAATGAGCTTCTCCTCTCACTACCTGCTGCATTCGACCCCTTTGTGGTCAACTTCAACATGAACAAGCTGGCAGCCACCCTTGAAGAGGTGGTTAACATGCTGGTCGTGTTTGAGGGAATCATAAAGAAGTACAAGCCCGTCCTCCTTATGGGCTCTTCTTCCTCTGCGAATAAGGGGCCCAGACGCAAGGGTAAGAAACGTTCTGTCCCTACGAAGGAGGAAAAGCCCACCAAGAAGCCCAAGGCAAGGACTTCTAGGCCGAACAAATCTGAGGAAGTTTGCCACTACTATCACAAGCCTGGACATTGGAGGAGGAACTGTAAGGATTACCTCGAGTAGTTGCGAACTGCAAAAGGTATGTTCTACATTGAGAAAAGTTCCAGCTCGCGATATGAAAACACATACAACAACAATTAAAAGGAAAAACGATAGCTTAAACCCAGCACAACTTTGACACGCTAGGCTAGGTCATATTTCCCTAAGTAGGATGAACAAGTTAGTTAGGAAAGACATGTTTGATTTGTCAGACATTAACTCCCTACCGACTTGTGAATCTTGTCTCAAGGGAAAGATGACTAAACAACCCTTCAAGGGCAAGCCTGAACGTGCTCAAGGCCTATTGGATTTGATCCATACTGATGTGTGTGGTCCGCTTAGTATTGGTACTAAATACGGTCACACATACTTCATCACCTTTACCGACGATCACTCTAGGTATGGGTACTTGTACTTAATGAAGCACAAGTCTGAATCTTTTGAAAGGTTCAAGGAATTCAAGGCTGAAGTAGAAAATCAGTTAGGGAAAAGTATTAAAGCACTTCGATCCGATCGAGGTGGTGAATACTTGAGTGCTGAGTTTCAAGACTATCTGAAAGAGAATGGGATTCTCGCACAGTGGACCCCTCCGGCCACACTACAGCTCAATGGTGTAGCGGAGCGTCGTAATCGAACCTTGATGGACATGGTTCGATCTATGATGAGCTTCACTAAGCTTCCTACCTCGTTTTGGGGCTATGCGCTCGAACGGCGGTAATATTGTTGAACAATGTCCACACCAAGGCGGTGGATAAGACTCCATATGAGATATGGATGGGCAAACCACCCAAATACTCATACATGAGGATTTGGGGATGTCCTGCTTACGTGAAGCAGACAGTGGGAGATAAGCTGGATACGAGATCCATCTTATGCCACCTTTATGGAAAGGGAATTTCTACTTGATAGAAAGAGCTTCACTAAGCTTCCTACCTCGTTTTGGGGCTATGCGCTCGAACGGCGGTAATATTGTTGAACAATGTCCACACCAAGGTAGTGGATAAGACTCCATATGAGATATGGATGGCAAATCACCCAAATACTCATAAATGAGGATTTGGGGATGTCCTGCTTACGTGAAGCAGAAAGTGGGAGATAAGCTGGATACGAGATCCATCTTATGCTACTTCGTTGGGTATCCAAAGAATTATATTGGATACTACTTCTACTATCC
>KQ993039.1:32142-44337 GCA_001598015.1 Dorcoceras hygrometricum
GGACCTGATTAGGAGGATCTACCGCCGCCTACAATTCAAGAGCCAGATTTCCCTGCGAATTCTGGTTGGAGCCAGGCGCCTAGACGCCAGCAAGGTAACGATTCTATGAACACCCTATGAATGTGTATAGAATTGTATTTGAATGTATTGAATTCCGGTCGTGGACCTGATTAGGAGGATCTACCGCCGCCTACAATTCAAGAGCCAGATTTCCCTGCGAATTCTGGTTGGAGCCAGGCGCCTAGACGCCAGCA
Source organism: Dorcoceras hygrometricum (assembly GCA_001598015.1). NCBI lineage: Eukaryota > Viridiplantae > Streptophyta > Magnoliopsida > Lamiales > Gesneriaceae > Dorcoceras > Dorcoceras hygrometricum. The sequence continues at coordinate 32,397 of KQ993039.1, forward strand.
AGGTAACGATTCTATGAACACCCTATGAATGTGTATAGAATTGTATTTGAATGTATTGAACGTTTCTCGGGGCAATTTTTGATTTCCGCTGCGTCCCCGGGAAACGGGATCCGGATCCGCCATTGTCGCCAACACTAAGGTAAACATACTAGCGACAACAATCTTACCAGTCACAGCCGTATTATCTGCTGGAACTTGTTCTGCTGTCATCACGTATGCCCTGTTGGTGATGAGTTGTTGTTTCTGGGGGCAATTCTTAGAGAAGTGACCCGTCTTTCCGCACGTATAGCATCCCTCCTGGCCAAAACGACACTGACCAGAGTGATTCTTCTTGCAATTGGGACATACTGGCTGATTCCCAGATTTGGGAACAACAGAGATATGAGCTATTGGTCCTTTCCCTTGAGACCCTTGCTGGTTGTTTGGCCTCTTAGATTGTCTATGGTCTTTCTGCTGGAAGGCTTGCCATTACAGCTGTCTCTCATCCTCAATCGCCTTCCAGTCCTGCTCTGCCCGTAGAGCTTTGTTCACCGCTGCTCTATAATCTACGGGTTCTGCCAATCTGACATCATGCTTGATCATTGGATTCAATCCGTTAATAAAATGTCGAAGCGTGACATCTTCATTGGTTCCAATCAAAGGAACAAAATAACATCCCCTCTCAAACTTGCGGATATAATCCCGCATAGACATCCCTACTTGCTTAAGAGTTAAGAACTCATTCTGTAGCTCCTCCCTCACATCCACCGTAAAGTACTGCTCAAAGAATAATCTCTTAAATTTCTCCCATGTGAGCATTTCCAAGTCTACTGTTAACTTGGCTCCTTCCCACCATATCATAGCATTTCCTCTCAGCATGTAGATCGCACACAGAGGCCTTTCTAGTTCTGACAGATGCAGATACTCAAATATCACCTCCATAGAATTGATCCAGCTTTCAGCGATAAGCGGATCAGTAGAACTAGTAAATTCCTGAGGTCTCTGTCTTCTGAACCTCTCCTGAGGATCTTCTCTACTAACCATTCTTCCTGATGATTGACCATTCCCTTGATTGGTTTGGTCAACCAAACATTCTAACAATTGAGCCATACTATTTAGAACAGGGTTCATGCCTTCTGACTCACTATCTCCCTCCGAGATACCTCTCCTTCTTCTACCTCGTCCTGCCATATCTGTAAGGGTAGCCCAAATCCACAACAATTCTATTATGAGAGACTACTTTATGCTAATACAGGAAAAAAAACTCACAATTTTCAGAAGCGGCTGGTGAGAGCTGTTCAAACTGTAAGTGTGTTTATATCAAGGACCATGCTCTGATACCAACTGTAGCGACCCGACTTTTCTTAAAGGAAATTTAGGAACTTTGGGGTTCGAATTGAAAGGTATAAAAATTCCGATCTTAATTACCATAAGAAGTCGGTACTAAATTCCGGACTAAATTTAGTATGTCTGGTACAGATTCCAACCAAAATAAAGAAACTAGAAATCTGTCATTATACAAAGCTATAACTAGAGTTCTATATAACAAAAGTCTGAATCTCAAAGAACAACGGAGTCTGATGTCCACGATAAACACAACTTTCCGTTCAGCTCATCACCATCCAGCTCCCTACTGCTCATTACCTGCACTCAAAGAAAACTAGTGAGCCTAGGGCTCAGCAGGTAAAATCTGGAATATCGAAAGCACTGTAGGACCGAGCGCTTGCCACTTTACTATCCTCGTTTTGACGGCCCAATCGACTAGGAACATGTTCAGAATACACAGCGACTATTAGATGTGTTTCATGATAGCCGTCATACCCACTATCACATCTAACATACGCTTTAGTGTAATCTAGGTCTTTACTCAACACAATTGTAAATCATTACACACATAATGAAAGTAAAGAATGCCATATAAAAGAATGCGAATATCATATATAAAGATCGTTTGTACAAGAGTCAATGAAAACCCACACGCCACAAGTTGGCTAGTTGGGCATCTACTCTAACAGTATTATAGCGAAGAAGAAAGAAATCAGATTCTGCATGTTCGTCAACTCGGATGTCAACGAAATCAATATAACCAAATGGAGTCGTTCAGATGTCAATGGTCAACCGAAGTCAACACAGATGTGAAATGGTCATCAATATGAAATCTGACCCAATTCAGATGTCAACCAAAACTGGAATCTGAACTTAACATATCGTAGAAACTGAATTCTAACTTAGAATCTATCCAATATAGAAATATCAGCTTTTGGTTTAAGAACCAGATTTCAGACTTAACCATATGAACATGAACAACGATGGAAAACCTCAGTCTGAAGAAATCAAAAGATCTCAAGAAATTTCTGGAAAACAATCGAATAAGCTGTGAGGAATCAGATTTCTAAATTAGTGATTAATCGGATTTTGGGATTAGATTAGTCACGGAAATTAAGAATTTCGAATTCTGGAATTTTGAATTTTTGGTGAAATCTGATTTGGGAAAATTCAGATCTCTAGTTGGAGTTTTCCATATTTTAGTTCGGGTTTATCGGGTGAAATCTGGTTTATAAATGATGTTGAATTGATCGAATTTTAATAGAGATCTGGTCCCCTGTGTGTTAGTGTGTTTTGCCGCGAGAAGAAGGTAAACACTGTGTTTTGGTGAGATCTGGTTTGTCGAGAATGGCGTGGAAATGAATATGCTATTCTTTCGAATTTCAGATGTCAACGCGGGTCAACGCATTTGGAAGTGGCAAGAGATCTGTTAGCGCTAGTGTGTGACGTAAGCAGATCTCATGTTGGTCAACATGTTAGAGTTGACGTCTGATTGTGAGAATTAGCGTTGTCAAGGCGTAGAGATCTGTTTTGATATACGACGTCGTTTAGTTTAATGTGCAAGCGTTGTGGTTTAGCGCTGAGATATGTTTTATTATAATGTCGTCGTTTTGATCCTTAGCATTGATTGTGAGATCTGTTTTTACCTATACACTGTCGTTTTGATTGTTGCGCGAGAATTAGTGTGTAGCGTTGAAGTCTGATAGGACTTAGCGCCTTAGCGAGGGATTTGTTTTACGATATTTAACCATGTAGGAATCTGTTTTTGTCGGTGATTGATTTAAACAGTAGCGTTTGACGTGAGGATTTAAATATAAGTGTTGAGTTACACTTAGAGCATTTTAGACCCGATATTTCTTATCCTCATCTTCGAAACCCTCGACTTGCTACTATTCACCATAACTTTCCATCGCCGATTCCCGTCGCTTCCAGCCTCTGTTTTTGACAATCTTGGTGGCGTTGGACTCCCCTAGCTTAGCTCTCTCGTTTGCTACCCATTAGAGACCCTGAATCAGCGATTGTAGGTAGAACACGAAGTGCTGTGTCTTCGTGCCGTGAGATCTGTGAACCTCCTGCTAGCGTGAGCTTTTCGGTGAGCAATTCTTGTTGATTTGAGCTCTGTCCTTGTAGTTAATACCTGCGTAGATGTTTAGAACTGGAGTCTAATTCTGGCCGTAGGTGTTGAGGATGTATGGTTAGATTTGAGCTAAGATATTAGCTACCTTGCACAGATTTCAGTTCCAGGAAGCCTGCTGCTGTGAATTTCGAACCAGGTGAAAGCTGGTTACGTCGGCCGTGAGTTCTGCCGTGCTTTGGGTAATATGTGAGGTAGAAATTGTGGAATTGAGGTACAAATTGAGCAGCCCTTAGCAGCTTTAGGTGTGAACATTCTGTGATTGATGTTGTGAGTCTTGCTGCTGTGAATTACGTGAATCAGTATGTTAAATGATTGAGTTAAATTCTGTTTTACGTATTGTGCATTGTATGCATTGAGCATTGATATTGATTGGCATACATACATACATATTGAGCCTTTTGACAGATTGATTTTATGACCTGATTGGGTGCCACGTTGTGACTGGCCGACTGATGAGTCGTGCCCGAAAAGTCCAACGCTATCATCGGAGTGGTGACTACCGGATTCGAGTGTCTACCACCGAGCTGTGATGGGCTGACGGGCCCCGATGATCACGGACCGATGATTTCCACCGGCTGATTGGCTGTGCGTGGTATAGAGGCTTGATTTGAGTTGCCAGTTTATGGACTGGTCTAGCTATCCGATTCTTTGATAGCCCTCATGCATTCATGACATTGATTTATAGCATGTTGCATGTTTAGCTGTTTTGATAGCTCTTCGTACTGAGGCTTGACCTCGTATTTGTTTTCCTGCTTTTGTGTCTTGGGTCTGTGTTACCTATTTGCAGGATCTTCAGGTAGCCAGGCTGGACAGAGTGGAGGTTCAGCTGGTCGATCCCCTTTCCCATGAGTTCCAGTTATATTTATGATATGTACTGAACCGGGGGATGTCCCGCGTTTTTGTGTATTGGGGATCTGTATTCTATTGAATTGTTGTTGTTACCTGATTGTATAAGTTTGAGTTAACTTATATTTTGATTATTGATATTTTTAATGAATGTGTGTACGTTCAGGCCCAAATGATTTCGAAAAATTTTTAAGCTCTGATTTTAAGCTTCCGTGTTTATGCGTTTATTTTGTGTTAATTGTGAGTAATTAGCACGGGTCCTGACATTTTTGGTATCAGAGCTTAAACTGGGATAAGCTCGATTTCTTTTGATCACACTCGAGTCTAGGCACAGAGTTTTGATTTGATTTTTGATTGACTCTGTGACTTATGTGATTATTATCTGCCTTGATGTTATATCTGTTGTTAGCCTTACCTCTAGACTTGTGTAGATGCCGCCGAGGAGAGGTAGATCTAGACGTTCTGCTGAGGGGTCTAGGGCTCCAGATAGTGACGAGGATGTTCATCGGGTGGATGATGTGACTCGAAGGATAGGTGAGATGGAACTAGTTTTAGCTTGATTTCAGCTTACGAACCCTCCGACGTTTGCTGCTACTGAGGGTGGTGCGAAAGCCGAGGATTGGCTAGTCCAGATGGAGGAGCTATTCGATACCTTGGAGTACGATCCGGAAAAGAGACTGAAGTTGGCAGTGCTGCAGTTGCGGGATGACGCGCAGTGCTGGTGGAGAGGTACTTCTAGGATGCTTCGGAATAGTGGGGCGGTGATCACCTGGGAGAGATTCTGTGAGGCGTTCCGTCAGGAGTATACCCCGGAGTTCTACTTCGCCAGCCGAGAGCGAGAGTTCGACAACCTCAAGAAGGGTTGTTGGCGGAAGTGGCGGATCCGGATCCCGTTTCTCGGGGGTGCAGCGGAAGATAAAATTTTGCCCCGAAAACGTACAATACATATCAAAAATCAATGATAAACATACATAGGATGTTTGAATCGTTACCTTGCTGGCGTCTAGGCGCCTGGCTCCAACCAGATTCACAGGGAATTCTGGCTCTTGAAATGTAGGCGGCGGTAGATCCTCCTAATCAGGTCCACGATCGGAAACAAGAATCCTCCGTTAGTCTGCACTAGAAGAGCTGACAAATTTTTCCACGGACGGAATCACCTCGAAAAGACGATCGGAACAAGTCCGATCACGGCGGCGGAGGGGCGACGGCCGTGAGGTGGTCGAGGGAGAGGGGGCGGCGCTTGTGAGGTTGGAGGCTAGGGTTGATGTGAGTTAGTGTGTTATGATTGTAGCCCTAGGTCCTATCAACATATAGACCTATGATGGGCTTGAACCGGCCCATTGGACTTGGGTCAGGCTCAGGTCCATATGAACATTCGGTTCATTTAAATCAGTGCGGTTTCATCATAACTCCGATCGACAATCAGATCGGACCGATCTAATCAGTTTCCAAAGCTGAATATTATGATGCGAAAAACAATTTTTCACATCACCTAGTCCAAAATTACAGTTTAGCCCCTCAACTTTGGGAAATCGCAATTTGACCCCTGTTGAATTTTAGGAAGTCGCACTCCCTAAAATTCTCCTCCTATGCTCAACACATTGAGCTCAGTTTCCATGCGAGAATCGTGAATCCAGTACTTGTGTGACCCTCAATGGTTCAGGGATACAGCTAGTCGTGGGCCCACAACCATTGTGACTTCGAAATCACAATTTCGGACTTGCCCAATGGATCATGGTAAAGCGCCTAGCAACATCGCCCCATGATCCCCTAGGTATCACTGATAGTGCCTGCAAGAACCAGTTGGTCGTGGTTAGCGTACAGTACGGTCCTTTCAACACATATATCCCGATCAGATCAACGATCATTGGTAAATCGAGAGTCGCTAAATATCCGATAGCTATGCATACATCTTGGAGATCAAATAGTGACATCACGAGTGTTACTAGGTAAACCCTTTACCTAAAACACATCCAGCACTCTGGCCAGAGATTTATCACACTATTATCTCCTCAGATAGCATAGGATATCCACGCATGAAAGCGAGCGGTGAATCCTCGACAACGAAGCATCGACTCCTACATGCATCGGGACCTCACCCAATCCCGCCACGTAATGACCCCAAGTGAGTCGGTAAATGGGTCAAAGTGAGGCGCCTATCATGTAGAGTCTCAATGACGTTTCGAGTAGTGATGACTAATCAGTACAACCAAGACCTCGGACTTATCCACTCGACAAATGGTAACCACTTGGAAAGTCCGAACGAGGGTAGTTCGATAGATCATCAGGTCACTATCCATCTGCATGCTCAGAACATCACAATGTTCCCTACCAATGAAACATGGTACTTCACATCGCAGATGCTAGTCTCAAGATCAGGTGGCCTTATCCTCATTTGACGGCCCAATCGACTAGGAACGAATTCAGAATACACAGTGACTATTAGATGTGTTTCATGATAGCCATCATATCCACAATCACATCTAACATACACTATGGTGCATTCTAGGTCTTTATCCAACACAATTGTTAACATTATAACATAATGAAAATAAAGAATGCCATAAAAGACGAATTCAGAATACACAGTGACTATTAGATTGTGTTTCATGATAGCCATCATATCCACAATCACATCTAACATACACTATGGTGCATTCTAGGTCTTTTATCCAACACAATTGTTAACATTATAACATAATGAAAATAAAGAATGCCATAAAAGAAATGCGTATTTCATAAATAAAGATCGTTATACACAAGAGTCTATAAAACCCACACGCCACAAGTTGTCTAGTTGGGCATCTACTCTAACAAGGGTAACATGCGAGTGGCCGAGTATGCGAGGTAGTTTTCAGCGCTGTTGGTGTACATGCCACATGTAGCGAACCAAGAGCGGACGAAGAGGAACAAATTCTTGAAGGGCTTGAGACATGATCTTTACCGGATGGTGTTATCTAGGTCCCCGGCGACCTTTATGGAAGCTGTGAACAATGCGGTTGATATTGAGGAGAGTTTGATGGATCCCGAGGCTCCGGTGCAGCAGACAACTGGACGTGCTTCTCAGCCAGCACAGGCGGTGTCGCAGTCGTATCAGTCTCCTCAGGGGTCACAGCAGTCGAGTCGCCAGCAGTTCCGACCTCGAGGGAAGCAATTCAAGAAGAAGGGCCACTCGAGTTCCTCTGGTTCCGTGAGTTCTGGTTCTGGAAGCGGTTCAGGCAGTGGTTCTGGCGATGGATTTTGTGGGCAGTGCGGAGGGAGACATGAGACTTCGCAGTGTCGTGGAGTTAGAGGACTTTGCCATCTTTGTGGTCAGCCGGGACATTTCGCTAGGGCGTGTCCTTCGATAGGAGGGCGGTCTTCTGGACAGTCGCAGCAGGGTTCTGCTAGTGGTTCTTCGTAGCGACAGCAGCCTTTTGCTCAGTCCCAGTGATCTGTATTTCAGCCTCGTTGGCCATCTAGGTTTGGAGGACCCTCCCGACCTCAGTTTCAGATTCCCTAGCAGGCTCAGGCGAATGCTTTGAACAGAGAGCAGGCTGAGGAGACGCCTGGCATGGTGATTGGAGGTACATGCTTTATATTTTATTATCCTGCGAGAGTTCTTTTTGACACTGGTGCATCACATTCTTTCATATCTGATTTGTTTTTGTTTGAGCATGGGTTGAGTTCATCCCCATTGTGTGATGTCGTGTCTGTGTCTACTCATGCTGGTGTTAGTCTGTGGTCCCGAGAGGTAGTGATTGATTGTCTGATTAGATTTGATGAGCATGTTTTGGTCTCCAATCTGATTGTTTTGGGGATTAGAGATTTTGATTGTATCTTGGGGATGGATGTGCTGTCTAGCTATAAGGATACAATTGATTGCTTCCATGGTGTGGTGAGATTTCGCCCTGATTCGGGTGAGAAGTGGGATATCTACGGTGCTGATTCACGTCCGAAGATTCCGCTAGTTTCCGCCATGGATATGTTTAGCTTGCTATCGCTAGGTAACGCTGGATTTATGATCTACGCACTTGACGGTTCCCAAGAGCAACGATTGGAGTTGAGTGATATCCCGATCGTCCGAGAGTTTCCCGACGTGTTTCCAGACGAGATACCTAGATTCCCTCCGAGGCGTGAGATCGACTTTAGTATCGATTTGGTGCCCGGTACCGCCCCGATTTCTAGAGCTCCGTATCAGTTGGCGCCAGAAGAGTTGAGAGATTTGAAGGATCAGTTGAGAGACCTCTTGGAGAAAGGCTTCATCAGACCGAGCATGTCGCCTTGGGGAGCTCCGATTCTTTTCGTGAAAAAGAAAGATGGGTCCATGAGGATGTGTGTGGATTTCAGACAGTTGAATAAAGCAACATTGAAGAACAAGTATCCTTTGCCGAGGATTGATGACTTGTTCGATCAGTTGCAGGGATTGATCGTGTACTCGAAGATTGATTTGCGCTCTGGTTATCACCAGTTGCGGATTAGAGACGCTGACGTGGCGAAGACAGCTTTCCGGACTAGATATGGGCATTATGAGTTTCTTGTCATGCCGTTTGGGTTGACGAATGCCCCAGCTGTGTTCATGGATTTGATGAACCGCATCTTCAGCGAGTATATTGATCGGTTCGTGATCGTCTTCATTGATGACATCCTGATTTACTCGAGCCACAGATTTTGCATGACATCAGGGAGGCGCAGAGGACTGATCCCTATATCCATGAGTTGAGGATTAAGGCCCAGAATGGTCAGTCTGTCGATTTATCCATTTCTTCGTATGGATTTTTGCGTTTTCGAGGGAGATTAGTGGTTCCGAACCTGATTGATTTGAAGGAGGCCAGCATGAATGAAGCGCATTGTAGTCGGTACAGTGTGCATCCAGGCGAAAGGAAGATGTATCATGCCTTGAAGTCTCACTACTGGTGGGCAGGTATGAAGAGCGACATCTCTGGTTTTGTTGCTCGATGTCTGAATTGCCAGCAGGTCAAGGCTGAGAGAATGAGACCTGGTGGTTTGCTGCAGAGTTTGGAGGTGCCCCAATGGAATTGGGAGCACATCGCCATGGATTTTGTGACTCACCTACCTCAATCAAGTAGAGGATGCGATGCGATTTGGGTTGTGATTGACAAGCTTTCGAAGTCAGCCCATTTCATTCCCTATGATGTGAGGTGCTCTATGAAGAAAATGGCGAAATTGTACATCGACCATGTGATTAGATTGCATGGAGTTACGGTTTCGATAGTGTCCGATAGAGATCCAAGGTTCACTTCTCGATTTTGGAAGAGTTTGCAAGCAGCTATGGGTTCGAGATTGGCTATGAGTACGGCCTATCACCCACAGACATACGGACATTCTGAGCGGACTATCCAGACTTTAGAGGATATGCTGCGTGCAATTGTGATGGATTTCAGCGGTGGCTGGCAGGATTCGCTATCCTTGGTTGAGTTTTTGTATAACAACAGCTACCAGGTGACTATCGGAATGGCTCCGTTTGAGGCGTTGTATGGTCGAAAGTGCAGATCCCCGTTTGTTGGGAAGAAGTTGGTGAGAGACAGCTTTCTACACCGGAGTTTGTTCAGCATATGAAGGATCAGATTGATTTGATTCGGAGTAGAATGAAAGCTGATCAAGATCGTTTCTCTAGCTATGCTAATAGAAGACGTCGATCATTAGAGTTTTTTGGTTGGCGATCGTGTGTTTCTCAAGATTTCTCCTTTCAAGAGTGTTATGAGATTCAGATTTAAAGGCAAATTGGCTCCCAGATTCGTTGGTCCTTTTGAGATTGTTGAGCGGATTGGACAGTTGGCTTATAGATTGAGGCTGCCTGAGGAGTTAGCAGCGATGCATGATGTCTTTCATGTGTCTATGTTGAGAAAATATGAGCCAGATCCGTCCCATGTTTTGAGAACCGACGAAGTTGAGCTGGATTCTGCCTTGAGCTATGTCGAATATCCGATGCAGATTCTGGATAGAAAGGAGAAGCAGCTGAGGAACAAGATAATTCCGTTGGTGATGGTCCAATGGAGCAAGCATGGCCGAGAAGAAGCAACCTGGGAAGTTGAGGAGAAGATGAGACAAGACTGGCCTCATCTGTTTGAGCACTGATCGTGAGAATTTTCTCCAATGGAGCAAGCATGGCCGAGAAGAAGCAACCTGGGAAGTTGAGGAGAAGATGAGACAAGACTGGCCTCATCTGTTTGAGCACTGATCGTGAGAATTTTTCCAGGTAAATTTCTGGTCTTGTCTTCGAATTTGAGTTGCTGCTTGTCTTGATTTGAATGTTTGATTGTTTTACCCTGGTTTTCCTTTGATTTCGAGGACGAAATCTCTTAAGGTGGGGAGAATGTGAGGAATCAAGATTTCTAAATTAGTGATTAATCGGATTTTGGGATTAGATTAGTCACGGAAATTAAGAATTTCGAATTCTGGAATTTTGAATTTTTGGTGAAATCTGATTTGGGAAAATTCAGATCTCTATTTGGAGTTGTCCATATTTTAGTTCGGGTTTATCGGGTGAAATCTGGTTGAGAAATGATGTTGAATTGATCGAATTTTAATAGAGATCTGGTCCCCTGTGTGTTAGTGTGTTTTGCCACGAGAAGAAGGTAAAACACTGCGTTTTGGTGAGATCTGGTTTGTCGAGAATGGCATGGAAATGAATATGCTATTCTTTCGAATTTCAGATGTCAACGCGGGTCAACGCATTTGGAAGTGGCAAGAGATCTGTTAGCGCTAGTGTGTGACGTAAGAAGATCTCATGTTGGTCAACATGTTAGAGTTGACGTCTGATTGTGAGAATTAGCGTTGTCAAGGCGTAGAGATCTGTTTTGAGATACGACGTCGTTTAGTTTAATGTGCAAGCGTTGTGGTTTAGCGCTGAGATCTGTTTTATTAGAACTTCGTCGTTTTGATCCTTGGCGTTGATTGTGAGATCTGTTTTTACCTATACGCTGTCGTTTTGATTGTTGCGTGAGAATTAGTGTGTAGCGTTGAAGTCTGATAGGACTTAGCTGTTGGGATAGCGGTGGCGGATCCGGATCCCGTCTCCCGGCGGCGCAGCGGAAGTTTAAAATTTGGCGCCGGGAAACGTACAATACAATAAAATCATGCTATAAACCATTCATGGGATGATTAGTAGATTACCTTACTGGCGACTTGCGCCTGGCTCCAACCGGAATTATAAGAAGACCGGCTCTTCACGGTAGGCGGCTGTAGATTCGTCAATCAGGTCCACGACCGGAAGGGAGACTCCTTCGTCAGCCTGCACTAGAAGGCCTGACGAGATCAGCACGGACGGAAACTCCTCTTCACGATGGCCGGAACAAGTCCGGCGAAGGAAGGCGGCGGCGGCGGCGCGTGGCAAGCACGGCGGCGACGTGAGGCTTGGAGAGGAGGGAGGCGGCCGAAAGGTGCTCTAGGGTTTAGAGTAGTGTGGTAATCAAATCTTTTTAAGCCCTAATCACATTAGTGTATATATTAAATGTACTTGAGCTTGAACCGGCCCATTGGACTTGGGTCAGGCCCAAGTCCCTATATGAACATTCGGTTCGTTTAATTCATTACGGTTTCATCATAACTCCGATCGACGAACAGATCGGACCGATCGACTCAGTTTCCAAAACTGAATATTATGATGCGAAAAACGATTTTTCAGATCACCTAGTCCAAATGACAGTTTTG
>KQ993040.1:12954-47849 GCA_001598015.1 Dorcoceras hygrometricum
CCATGACATACAAGGGATGCATTTATCAAGGGGTGGGAACGGGCCACAAACAGGCCCATTTTAAATGATAATCAAATATTTACAAACCGAAATCATACAAAAACCTATCGCATACACCTAACAAATTGGGCACGGCTCTCGAGGGCCACAAACAGGCCCACTTTAAATGATAATCAAAATATTAATACAAACCGAATCACAAAAACCTATCGCATACACCTAACAAATTGGGCACGGCTCTCGATCATCCCAATCATGCAATTAATCTAATTAACATGCATAAATTAAATAATCCTATTATTTATCGTAAAATCTTATTTTAATCATAAAATCGTATTTTGTCGATAAAATCGAATATTAATCAACAAAATCATATTTCATTATAAAATCATATTTCATAATTAAAATCATATTTTACTAATTTTAATTGTATCAAATTGGGCTTAAAACAATTCTAGGCCCAAAAATCTTAAAATTTCAAAATCGACCAAAACGGGCCCGATATCGCATACCGGCCCGAAAACTTCACGTGCTTCCCGGGACAGGCCCGAACCTAACCCTAAAAGAAATCAGCCGTCACGACATCGCGGGAGCTTCACCGGAGCGGCTGCCGGCCGGCGGCGGCGCCACACGAAAAATCGCAAGGCAGCCGCGCGCGACGTCGCGCCAAGCGCGACGCACGGCCGCGCACAATTCACCGCATGTCGCCCGACCAGCGGCGGCGCACATCAGCCTACCATCGCACAACAGCAGCCCGGCCGCGTCGCAACGTCCCGCGACGAGCGGCGCCCGACCAGCGGCGCAACGCTTGCGCGAGTGGCGGCCGCATCGCGCGACCAGCGCGGCCGAGGCGCGCGACAAGCGTGGCAGGCGCAACGGCGCAGCAGCCGATCTCCAAGCGCGACAACGCGCAACCATTGCACGCAGCGGCGCCCGACGTCGCGCAACCAAGCGCGGCCAGCGCGCTGGTTCTTGCGCGCGACGCGCGATGAGGCACGCACATGCGCGCGGCGGGGAGAGGTGGGCCGCCGCACATGGCGGCGGCCGGCGGCCGATCTTCAAGTTTTAATTCGATACTGAAAAAATCAAAACATTAGATACAATAAGGCAACATCGTATTGATCAGATCCGAAAACCTGGGCTCTGATACCACTGTTGGGATCCGGATCATGCCCCCCGGAAAGGTAGCGGAAGAACAAAACATGTGCCGGGAGACGATCAATACGATTAACAAAACTCGAAACTATGACATTCATAGGGTGTTTAGGTAACTACCTTGCTGGCAACTTGTGCCTGGCTCCGACCGGTTTCGTAAAGAAAACGGCACTTCACGGTAGACTGCGGTAGATAACGCCAATCAGGTCCACGACCGGATACGAGACTCCTTCGTCATCCTGTACTAGAAGGCCTGACGAGATCGACGCGGACGGATTCTCCTCGAAAAGTTGGCCGGAAACAATTTTCCGGCGAGCGGCGGCGGCGGCGGCGACGAGCGGCGGCGGCGGCGGCGCGGCGTGAGGTTGATGAAGAGAGGGGCGGCGTGTTTAGTGCTTAGGGTTAGGGTTTTATATCAAGTGTGTTATGATTGAAGTTAAGTCTAATTAAATAGACTTGGTGATAGTCTTGGACCGGCCCAACGGGCCCGGGTCCAAAGCATGAACATTACGTTCATCCCTATCACCGTGACTTCATCGTAACTCCGATCGCCGATCAGATCGGACCGATCGATTCAGTTTCCAAAACTGAACACCATGATCTGAAAAACCATTTTTCAGAACCCAAGTGCAAATGACCGTTTTGCCCCTCAACGTCGGGAAATCTCGATTTGACTCGTGTTGACTTTTATGAAGTCGCACTCCCCAAAATCCTCTTCTCATGCTCAACACATTGAGCTCAGTATCCGTGCGGGAATCTCGAATCCAGTACTTATGTGACCCTCAATGGTTCAGGGATACAGCTAGCCGTGGGCCCACAACCATTGTGGCTCCGGAATCACAATCCCGGACTTACCCAACGAATCATGGTAAGAGCGTCTAGAAACATCGCCCCATGATCCCCTAGGTATCACTGATAGTGCCTGAAAGAACCAGTTGGTCGTGGTTAGCGTACAGTACGGTCCTTTCAATCCATATATCCCGATCAGATCAACGACCATTGGTAAATCGAGAGTCGCTATAGATCCGATAGCTATGCATACATCTTGGAGATCGAATAGTGACATCGCGAGTGTAACTAGGTAAACACATTTACCTAAAACACTTCTAGTACTCTGGCCAGAGATTTATACACTATTATCCCCTCAGATAGCATAGGATATCCACGCATGTCTGCGAGCGGTGAATCCTCGACAACGATGCATCGACTCCTACATGCATCGGGGTCTCACCCAATCCCGACGCCTTATGACCCCAAGTGAGTCGGCAAATGGGTCAAAGTGACGACGCCTATCATGTAGAGTCTCAATGACGTTTCGAGTCGTGAGGACTAATCAGTACAACCAAGACCTCGGACTTATGAAACATGGTACTTCGCATCACAGATACTAGTCTCGAGCTCGGGTGGCCTTATCCTCATTTTGACGGCCCAATCGACTAGAAACATGTTCAGAATACACAGTAACTATTAGATGTGTTTCATGATAGCCGTCATACCCACTATCACATCTAACATACACTTTAGTGTATTCTAGGTCTTTACTCAACACAGTTGTTAATCATCATACACACAATGAAAGTAAAGAATGCCATATAAAGAAATGCGAATATCATATATAAAGATTGTCATATACAAGAGTCTATAAATCCACACGCCACAAGTTGGCTAGTTGGGCATCTACTCTAACATTCTACCTCTAAACAAAGTACTAACAGTCCATACTAAGCTTAGAACAGTAGGAATTCCTTACCCAGAAGCTGAAACCAGCGGAAGAACTATCAAATTCCACTGTACAAAGAAACCAGCAACTTCGCGATCCTCTCCAAGGTCGTTCGACAGCCTCAACTGGGTAACAATCGGAAGAGCAACTCACAAGGAACCCAGCGCCACCAAAATCATCGAAAACAAAGGCTGGAATCAATAGAAATCTAGGGAAGAAATGTTCGGGTGAACAGTAGCTAAAACGAGGGTTTTAAATTGGAGATAAGAAATATCAGGTTCAGAATAATTCTAAGTATCGATCAACACTTATCTATATATCTCTCAATCCACCAGATGCTGCTGACCAAAATCAGCAGACATCGAAACAGTAGGTATCTTACAACAGACACCAGCCGTTGCTCACAACAGATATCAGTTCTTCCTCTCAACGAAACCAGCAGCAACCATCAGACGTTGTATTCTCAAAAGAACATCAAAACGACGCCGCATCAACTAATTCAAACGATACCGCATCGCTCCAACAGCTGACAACAGATTCCATGCAAAACAACCAACGACTGGTCTCGCGAAATAAATCCAAACGACGTAAAGGGACACGTCATCTTTGCTGCCAACATCTGGACAAAAGCGTTACACTCAAAACGTTGCGTTTCAACTTATCAAAACGACGTCGTGTTGCTCCCACGACTGTTTCCTCAAACCAGCAGCTGGTCACTCAGCTGGAACAATTTCTCACAACGCAACAGCTGATAGCGCTACAATTCAGTAGTCAACACCAAAAGATTGACCAACACGTGTCGCTTTCTCGTTATTCCTCCCGCTCAATGCAACTGCTGCCAGTAGATACCTTTTCAAGCGCAACTACTGAATAGCGAAACGCAAGTGCAACTACTGATTCAAATTTCACCAGCTATGAGCTACAGTACCGTTGACTTACGTTGACGTCTGGAATGCGCTACGTCTGGTTCCTTGTATTAGCGCCACGGCTGGATTCTAACATCTGAATTCTACTGGAATCAGATTTCTCTCGAAAAACCCTCAAAATCCACGCCACTAATCCCAAATCAATTCGATTAATCACTAATCTAAAATCTGATTCCTCACATTCTCCCCACCTTAAGAGATTTCGTCCTCGAAATCAAAGGCAAACTCAGGGAAAATTCAATCAAAACATTCAAATCAAACACAATCATCTAACCAAACTCGAAGCAAAGAATCAGAATTTACCTGTAATTCACACTATCAGTACTCAAACAGATGAGGCCAATCCTGCCTCATCTTCTCCTCAACTTCCCAGGTAGCTTCCTATCGGCCATACTTACTCCATTGGACCATCACCAACGGAATCACTTTGTTCCTCAGCTGCTTCTCCTTCCGATCCAAAATCTGCACTGGTATTCAACATAGCTCAAGGCAGAATCCAGCTCGACTTCGTCGATTCTCAACACATGGGAAGGATCTGGCTCATATTTCCTCAACGTTGACACATGAAAGACATCATGCATCGCTGCCAACTCATCAGGCAGTCTCAATCGATAAGCCAATTGTCCAATCCGCTCGATAATCTCAAAGGTACCAACGAATCTCGGAGTTAATTTGCCTTTAAATCTGAAGCGCATCACGCTCTTGAAAGGAGAAACTTTGAGAAATACTCGGTCGCCAACCTCAAACTCTAACGATCGACGTCTTCGGTTAGCATAGCTGGTAAATCTATCTTGTGCGGCCTTCATTCTACTTCGAATCAAATCAATCTGATCTTTCATATGCTGCACAAACTCAGGGGTAGAAAGTTGTTTCTCACCAACTTCTTCCCAACAAATAGGAGATCTGCATTTTCGATCATACAACGCCTCAAATGGAGCCATCCTGATAGTCACCTGGTAGCTGTTATTATACGAAAACTCAACCAACGACAAAGAATCCTGCCAGCCACCACTGAAATCCATCACAACTGCTCGCAGCATATCCTCTAGAGTCTGGATAGTCCGCTCAGACTGACCATCTGTCTGTGGGTGATAGGCTGTACTCATAGCCAATCTCGAACCCATCGCTGCTTGCAGACTCTTCCAAAAACGGCTCTTGTGGTCGGTGTACACCACAAATTCTTCACCATACAGATAATGTCGCCAAATCTTCAAGGCAAACACTATCGTAGCCAACTCCAAATCATGAACAGGGTACCTTGTCTCGTGAGGCTTCAACTGTCGAGACGCATAGGCAATCACATATCTGTTCTGCATCAGAACACATCCTAAACCATTGAGATAAGCGTCGGAGCACACAACAAATCCTCCGGATCCAGACGGTAGAGCCAAAACAGGAGCAGTAGTCAACTTCTCCTTCAACGTCTGAAAACTATACTCGCACTCATCAGTCCAAACAAACTTCCTATCCTTCTGAGTCAACTGAGTCAGAGGCCTGGCTATCGAAGAGAACTTCTCGATAAAACGTCTGTAATAACCAGCCAATCCCAAGAAGCTGCGGATCTCTGAAACGTTCCTAGGTCTCTCCCAGTTAAGAACTGCTTCGACCTTACTCGGATCCACCGAAATCCCTTGCGCCGAAATCACATGACCCAAAAAGATAATCCGATCAAGCCAAAATTCACACTTGCTGAACTTGGCGTACAATTGTGAGTCTCTCAATCTCTGCAACACCAATCTGAGATGCTCCTTATGCTCTCTCATGCTCCTCGAGTACACGAGGATGTCATCTATGAAGACGATCAGGAACCGATCGATGTACTCACTAAAGACGCGATTCATCAAATCCATGAAAACAGCTGGGGCATACGTCAACCCAAACGTCATGACCAGAAACTCATAATGCCCATATCGAGTCCGAAATACTGTCTTCGCCATGTCAGCGTCTCTACTCCGCAACTTGTGATAACCAGAGCGCAAATCAATCTTCGAGTATACGACCAATCCTTGCAACTGATCGAACAAGTCATCAATACTCGGCAAAGGATACTTGTTCTTCACCGTTGCCTTATTCAACTGTCGGAAATCCACGCATGTCCTCATAGATCCATCCTTCTTCTTCACAAAAAGAATCGGAGCTCCCCAAGGCGACATACTCGGTCTGATGAAGCCCTTCTCCAAGAGATCAAGCCAAAATTCACACTTGCTGAACTTGGCGTACAATTGTGAGTCTCTCAATCTCTGCAACACCAATCTGAGATGCTCCTTATGCTCTCTCATGCTCCTCGAGTACACGAGGATGTCATCTATGAAGACGATCAGGAACCGATCGATGTACTCACTAAAGACGCGATTCATCAAATCCATGAAAACAGCTGGGGCATACGTCAACCCAAACGTCATGACCAGAAACTCATAATGCCCATATCGAGTCCGAAATACTGTCTTCGCCATGTCAGCGTCTCTACTCCGCAACTTGTGATAACCAGAGCGCAAATCAATCTTCGAGTATACGACCAATCCTTGCAACTGATCGAACAAGTCATCAATACTCGGCAAAGGATACTTGTTCTTCACCGTTGCCTTATTCAACTGTCGGAAATCCACGCATGTCCTCATAGATCCATCCTTCTTCTTCACAAAAAGAATCGGAGCTCCCCAAGGCGACATACTCGGTCTGATGAAGCCCTTCTCCAAGAGATCTCTCAACTGATCCTTCAGCTCTTTCAACTCTGCTGGCGCCAATAGGTAAGGAGCTCTAGAAATCGGGGCGGTACCGGGCACCAACTCAATGCCGAAGTCGATCTCACGTCTCGGAGGGAATCCAGGAATCTCATCTGGAAACACGTCGGGAAACTCTCGGACGATCGAAATGTCGCTCAACTCTAACCGCGACTCTTGGGAAACGTCAAGCGCGTAAATCATGAATCCAGCATTATCCAGCGATAGCAGGCTAAACATCTCCATGATGGACACCAGTGGAATCTTTGAGTGCGAATCAGCACCGTAGAACTCCCACCTCTCACCCGAGTCAGGGCGAAATCTCACCACACCATGAAAACAGTCAACAGTAGCCTTATAGCTAGATAATACATCCATTCCCAAGATGCAATCAAAATATCTGATTACCAAAACAATCAGATTGGACTCCAAAACATGCTCATCAAATCGAAGCACACAATCCAACACCACTTCACGGGACCACAGATTCACACCAGCAGGGGTAGACACGGAAACAACATCACATAATGGGGAAAAACTCAACCCATACTCACAAACAAACAACTCAGAAATAAAAGACTGTGATGCACCAGTGTAAAATAGAACTATCGCAAGATAATCAAAGATAAGGCATGTACCTGCGATCATCATGCCAGGCACCTCCTTAGCCTGCTCTCTCGTCAAAGCGTTCGCCTGAGCCTGCTGCGGAATCTGAGACGGAGGTCTCGAAGGTTCTCCAAACCTAAAAGGCTCACGGGGTTGGAATCCAGATCGCTGGGTAGGGGCAGGAAACTGCGGTCTCTGGGAAGAACCACCAGCTGATCCCTGCTGCGAAGGAACTGAAGACTGACCCCTCAACAAAGGACACACTCTCCGATAATGTCCAGGCTGTCCACAGTTATTGCAAAACCCTTGAACTCCTCGACACTGCAAAGTCGGATGCCTTCCTCCGCACTGTCCACAAGGCATGCCGCTAGTACCACTGCCAGAACCAGAACTCGCCGAACCAGAGGAACTCGAATTCGCCTTCTTCTTGAACTATTTTCCTCGAGATCTAAACTATTGGCGACTCGACTGCTGCTGCGACCCTTGAGGAGGATAAAAAGATTGTGACGCATCCTGAACAGGCTGATAGGTGCGTCCAGTAATCGGTTGAATCGGAGCCTCAACCTCCAACAAACTCTCCTCAATGTACACCGCTCGGTACACTGCATCAATATAGGTCGCAGGTGAACCAGACAAAACCATCCGGTACAGATCAGGCCTCAAGCCCTTCAGAAATTTGTTCCTCTTCGTCCTCTCCTGGTTGGCAACGTGTGGCACATAAACCAAAAGTGCAGAAAACTGTCGGGCATACTCAGCCACCCGCATGCTACCCTGCTTCAAGTTGTCAAACTCCCGCTCCCGGATGTTATAGAAGGAATCCGGGGTATACTCTTGTCTGAACGCCTCACAGAAGCTCTCCCAAGTGATCACAGCCCCGCTATCACGAAGGATACGAGAAGTACCTCTCCACCAACGCTGTGCATTGTCTCTCAGCTGCAACACCGCCCCATCTCGCCTATCTGTCTAGTAACATTCTCAACCTGATGAACATCATCATCACTACCTGCCCTAGACTCCTCCACAGTACGTCTAGTCGTCCTACCTCTGCCTCTCCTCGGCGGCATCCAAACCAATCTACAGGTAATATCTCACAGCAGATATATCACATAGACAGATAAAAGATCACATAAATCACAGAGTCAATCAAAAATCAAATCAAAACTCTGTGCCTAGACTCGAGTGTGATCAAAGGAAATCGAGCTTATCCCAGTTTAAGCTCTGATACCAAAAATGTCAGGCCTCGTGCTAATCTCACAAGATTAGAGCACATTTAAGCACATAATCACGGAAGCATAAAATCGGGCTTAAAAATTTTTCGAAATAAAATGGGCCTGAACTCAAAAACATGCGTTCAAAGTATTCATAATCAAAATACGAGTTAACTCAAACTTAAACACAACAGGTAACATCAATACTCAAATCAAGTATAGATCCCCAATACATAAAAACACGGGGCATCCCCCGGTTCAATACATATCATAATATAACTGGGACTCAAAGGAACGGGGATCGACCAGCTGGCGCTCCACTCTGTCCAGCTTGGTTACCTGAAGATCCTGTAAATGGGTAACACAGACCCAAAAAACACAAAAGCAGGAAAACAAATACGAGGTCAAGCCTCAGTACGAAGAGCTATCAAACAGCTAATCATGCACATGGTATAAATCAATGCTATGAAATGCATGAGGGCTATCAAGGATCAGATAGCTAGACCATCATATCAACTGGCAAATCATCTCAGTCGAGCCTCTATATCACGTACGGTAAATCAACCGGGGGAAATCATCGGTCCGTGATATTCCGGCCCGTCAGCCATCACAGCTCGGTGGTATTCCGAAACGAAAAGTCAGTCGCTCACCACTCCGATGATAGCGTTGGACTTTTCAGGCACACCACATCAGTCGCCCAGTCACAACGTGGCTCTCAATTAGGTCATCAATCAATCTGTCAGGCTCAATATGTATGCATGAATGCCAATCAATAATCAATATCAATGCATACAATAATTCATACGTGAAAACAGAACATAAAATCATATAAATCATCAGTCTGTTCCACGTAAATGCATCCATCAGTGCAAGCAGATTTCAAAACACGAAATATAGCCATGTCCAAGCTCAAAGCTGTAAAGGTCGCTCAATTCGTACATCCAACTACTGATTTCTACATCAACAGATTTATCAAGGCACGGCAACACAACTGAAGCAAGTCAGCTTCCTCCTGCTACGGCAATTCACGGCAGGATGCACCTAGAATCCTCAAATCTGTTAAGGAAACTCAATCAATAACTCATGTCTAATTCAAATCTCAACATTTCCTACGGTCCAGAACCTAACTCCGGTTCTACCTCTAAACAAAGTACTAACAGTCCATACTAAGCTTAGAACAGTAGGAATTCCTTACCCAGAAGCTGAAACCAGCGGAAGAACTATCAAATTCCACTGTACAAAGAAACCAGCAACTTCGCGATCCTCTCCAAGGTCGTTCGACAACCTCAACTGGGTAACAATCGGAAGAGCAACTCACAAGGAACCCAGCGCCACCAAAATCATCGAAAACAAAGGCTGGAATCAACAGAAATCTAGGGAAGAAACTTTGGGGTGAACAGTAGCTAGAACAAGGGTTTTAAATTGGAGATAAGAAATATCAGGTTCAGGATAATTCTAAGTGTCGATCAACACTTATCTATTTATCTCTCAATCCACCAGCTGCTGCTCACCAAAATCAGCAGACATCGAAACAGTAGGTATCTTACAACAGACACCAGCCGTTGCTCACAACAGATTTCAGTTCTTCCTCTCAACGAAACCAGCAGCAACCATCAGACGTTGTATTCTCAAAAGAACATCAAAACGACGCCGCATCAACTAATTCAAACGACACCGCATCGCTCCAGCAGCTGACAACAGATTCCTTGCAAAACAACCAACGACTGGTCTCGCGAAATAAATCCAGACGACGTAAAGGGACACGTCATCTTTGCTGCCAACAGCTGGACAAAAGCGTTACACTCAAAACGCTGCGTTTCAACTTATCAAAACGACGTCGCGTTGCTCCCACGACTGGTTCCTCAAACCAGCAGTTGGTCACTCAGCTGGAACAATTTCTCACAACGCAACAGCTGATAGCGCTACAATTCAGTAGTCAACACCAAAAGATTGACCAACACGTGTCGCTTTCTCGTTATTCCTCCCGCTCAATGCAACTGCCGCCAGTAGATACCTTTTCAAGCGCAACTACTGAATAGCGAAACGCAAGCGCAACTACTGATTCAAATTTCACCAGCTATGAGCTACAGTACCGTTGACTTGCGTTGAAGTCTGGAATGCGCTACGTCTGGTTCCTTGTATTAGCGCCACGGCTGGATTCTAACATCTGAATTCTACTGGAATCAGATTTCTCTCGAAAAACCCTCAAAAGCCACGCGACTAATCCCAAATCAATTCGATTAATCACTAATCTAAAATCTGATTCCTCACACGGACCATTGAACGAAATCATATCTTAAAGTGTATAAATTAGCTTTGAGTTCAAAGATAGAGGATAAAGTTCCGATGGTGGTGATTGAGTTTAATACTATCCAGTAGTGTATTAATTGGATTAGATTTGTTGATAAAAATCTAATGGTTATGATTGAATGTAATCAAATTCAATGAGATATAATTGTTAGATTTTTTTTTGTGGATATAAAAATACAATTTATATGGTGACGATTTAGTATTTATATATAATTCATTCTAATAGTATAATCAATTCAATTCTTTTACCAATTTCCAAGTATCAAGATACATAATGAATTATCAAAACTTCCACTTTTATCATTCATCCTCTTATGGGCCGAATGATGAATTTTATATTACATATAGTTATTTATTCAAAACTGTAAATACAATTAATAAAATTCAATATAGAAATGAAAAGCATATAATATTAATTTATTGATATTTTAATTAATATGTTAATAAATATTACGTGGAATAAATATTATTAGTAATATTCTGAGAATATTTATTTACTATAAAATTTAAAATTTAAAATTGATGGGCTGAAAATCAGTTTTAACAGGTACACTATTTTGCAGTTGATATTGCACTATCGTAACACAAATAAGCTGTACTTTTGAAGATTGATTATAAAATCATTGAGAGACTTCAAGGTCTACAAACACCCAGTTCTTTTTAGGTATTGTTAAAGTGCTTTGACTTCACGTTACAACTTAATGATACCCTCCCTAGTCGCCTATTTCGGATTTGGAACCAATATGTTGCATTACATAAAATAAGATAGTTAAAAAAACATCTGTTCTTTTTACTATTTTCTATGGCGCTAATACTAGAAACATAATTCATTCACATCTATATCTTCAATCTTGTTCCAATAATACCGACATCTCAACCTGCCCAATCTTCGTCGCTGGTATCCATATCCTGCCAAATTGTAAACCAAAAAAAGAGCATTACAACTAACTGTAAACGAATGAAAACAAATATCAAATCGAGTCATACTCATACCTATGCATGAAAAGAGCTGATTACTGGAATGGCAGAAATTACATGCTTATCCATTTCCAAAAGTGCATGCAATTTCGGACAAATACCTAGTTTATTCTCTTAAAACATAATGAAATAGCAAGAAACATGTTCTGGCAACTTCTCAGAGCACTTAATGTTTCACGATATGAAAGAGTACAAATAGTGTTATGCAGAAAAGCTGTTGTCCCCTTGAGATTTATTTTCTTCTCTTCAAACATGATATGGGATGGTCAATTAGAGGAACTTGATATAACTCCATCATCACTATGATGTTTCAGCTTACATGAAACGGTATTAAAAAGAAAATGAAAACCCATTTATTAGAAACAAAAAGATAATCCATTATGAAACAAAAACAGCCGAAGATACAACTTAAGAACAATAGGAAAGCAAATTGAAATCAAAATGTGAAATGAATACAACATTGTGCAGTATTACCACAGTAGAAACCAGCCAACTAGAGCACAAATAGCAAAGAGTTTGCAAGAACACGAGTTCATACCCAAGAGGAATCACAAGGATCTGGCTTTTGCGAAGCAAACTTCCTCTCAGCTGGTCCATTACTTTTCCTGTTCTGTGTATAAGTTGACAATGTCACCTTATATTTCAAGAATCATATTCAAGTTTCATATG
This sequence comes from Dorcoceras hygrometricum, assembly GCA_001598015.1. Classification (NCBI taxonomy): domain Eukaryota; kingdom Viridiplantae; phylum Streptophyta; class Magnoliopsida; order Lamiales; family Gesneriaceae; genus Dorcoceras; species Dorcoceras hygrometricum. The sequence goes on from KQ993040.1 coordinate 25,247, forward strand.
CGAACAAAGAGGTTCAACGATATGGTAATGATAACTATTTTCAGAGAAATCAAAACACTTATGGTCATTGGCAGCTAGAACAAGCTTATTCCAGGTGCAACCATGAATGCAAAATGATGGCAACTCACAAATTCCATGAATCGAGTAATCGACTACAAAAAATTACAGAAGACGTCTGAAATGAGCACCGTCAAAGTTGTATTAGGCAAAAAATGTTCCAAAGGCAGAAGGCTTCAGCACAAGTCATTGATTGTAAGTCATGACAGCCAATTGATGTCAGTGTTTAAGGTCAGCAGGGTTTAATTACTGTATCAGAGGCAGATATGTAATGCAGTTTCACACTGCAGAACCAAATCATACTCATTCAAAAAAAATCCCTGTGCTTAATTGGTGTACTATTTGAGTATTACAGGTTGTTCGTAGTTGAAGCAGACATCAGCAATAATATAGATACAAAAGCTAGCATAAGGCCGACAACTTCCATCAGGGTACAAGCAGTTTCATATCACGTCTAATCTGGCACTTTACGGTTCTCAATTGCTAGCTTAGCTTATATCACAAACTGTGGCTCCAATGCAATTACCTTCTCCTCCACCTTCTTAAACAACGTAGATAGAGTCGTTTGAAAAAGAGAAGAGCAACCAGTTTTAGACAAATCCTGACTTTTTGTAGTTTGCTTCTTTCGATCCACAGCTGTATCATGTTTCACAGCATCATCATGGTTGAGATCAAACACTACTGGACTGGAACATTCAGTCTGTGCCTGCATGTTTTTGACGAACTCAGATTTCAGAAGGTGAAAAGAGATATTGTATATTGACTTATTAAAAGAAGCAGTTCAGAGATTCGTGTCACTTACAAACAGATAAGTTTTAGAGTTGTAATTTCTTTGCGCTTTGATTTCCCTTTCTTCATCTTCATTTGAGGTAATATCATCCACAGATGATACTTCTGCAAAACTGGGTGTAAATATTGTAGATATCAGCTGTACATCCTAAGGTGCAGCGGACTAAGATTACTTTGGCAAGAGTTTCATGAGACCTTTGTCGTTGTGACACAAACAAGAAGCATAAGAGTGAAGGGAATGAAAGTCAGAATCAATAACAAATTTAAGTACTATGACTTGCCAACATATAATGATGTAAAATAGACAACTTCAGAAGGCGCTGCTCTACTCAATGTATCGAAAAAATGTTAAGTGGTGAGACTGGGTCATGCCAGGACCCCTGGTTCTAAAACTGATGAAACCAAACTGCTTGATACAATTCCAATTTCTAACGGTTTATATCTAAACAGACTTGAACTAAAATTTTTTCTTTTAAATTTTAACAGTATGTAAAATATAGATATAACACATGCGTAGCTAAAAAATAAACAGTTAATTTTCGTAAAGAAAATAAAATAAAAACAAAGGGTTCAAAATGACTCATACAAATCAAGCACCTAAAATTAAGTAGTCTCTATATACTATAAAATCTTAAGAATTAAGACTAATTTGCATCTTCTATTATTTTCGGTTATGGTTTCATATTTTTAAGCAACTAAATAAACTGAAACCACCCTCGAGTCTGTTACGGACACAGAAATAGATAGTTACATTAGCAAGCCCAGGCCTGAGATAACCAAGGTCTATTCAAGGAGGCCCAAGGCCCAACAAGAAAAGAAAACCGTTAAGTAGCAGAAGAATTGAGGAAGTCAGTAGTTAGTTGGTTAGTACTAGCACTAGCTAGGGAGTACAGGGAATGTTCCCTGGGTGAGGAAGGTCACTGTCATTGTATTTCAATTTTCTTGCTACTGTTCTATTGCTGGGATTATCAATACTACGGAGTTTCTGCTTGTTCTCTGTTATTTTGATCGTTCTCTGTTATTTATCGTATCAATTGGTCCGACCTGCCGGATCCGATCACCACGCTAACTGATGGCGACGACTCGATCGGAGGCCAAAATAGAAGCACTCGAAAAGACAGTGAGCGACATCCAGGAGCACATCGGGAATCTGGCCAGAACCATGGCGGGAATGGCAGAATCCCAGTCAAGAATGGAGCAGTGGATGAATGCGAAGAAATCGGCGGGTGAGAATACAGAAGGAGAGTACGACGTACCTAGAGGGAAAAACGCCAGGGGAGAGGATGTTCATCATGTTTTCTCAGTGGAAGAGGAGGAAACTCGAGCATCCTGCAAAGAGACGAGGATGGGAGTTGATGCTGAGCTAAGGCAAGCGTTGAAGCGGGTTGAAATCCCAGGATTTGATGGCGTCGATCCACGGGGATGGCTGGGGAAGGCGGAGCAGTATTTTGAGCTCCACGATACACCGATGAATAATCGGTTAAAACTGGCGCATATCCACATGGACGGACCAACCTATCATTGGTTCCAATGGCTTCAAATGAAAATACCTGATATGAGTTGGAGGAGGTTTGCCGAGGAGCTAATCAAAATATATGGAGGGAGACGGCAAGTCCAATCCCTTCCTGTTGTTGGCATCATTGAAGCAGGGGGGGCAGCCACTGGATTCTTATATAGAGCAGTTTGAGGTGCTCCTGGCGCAAATCGGTGATCTACCCGAAGACCAATGCCTTGGCTACTTTCTGAGTGGGCTCCGCGAAGAGATTAGCAAAAAAATTGGCATCCATGAACCACGCACCATTATGCGAGCCATGGATCTTGCACGGGCGATAGATGAAGAAAGCTTCAGCTATTCTGGATACTATCGTTCAAGGCCGTCGGTAGGAGATGGAGGAGGAAATAACAGAACCAGATCGTACTGGGGACAAGGAGGCGGTAGAGGGGAGGTGGGGCGGCCCAGCCCAATCACAACACGGGCCGCTCAACAGGAGGGCCCAACAAGAGGCCCAGAATATAGGGGACCATATGCTCCTCCGACAGAGAATAAACGATCGAATATCGGGGGGAGTCTATCGGGAGGAGCTCACCGACGCGGAGAAATGAAACGCGACGGCAAAATTCTCTCGCAACAGGAATTCCAGAAAAGAAAAGAAAAGGGGCTTTGTTTTCGATGCGGCGAGGCATTTTCTCCGCTCCACAAATGTGCATACAAGCTCATTCAGGTAGCTCTGCTGGAGGAGGATGATGACTCTAGAGATGTGATGGGCGAGAGCGAAGAGATTGAAGAAGAAGTCACGGAATATGGCACCTTGGAATTACCTCTATTTTCCATCGGTGGTGTCAGCCAACCTCAGACAATGAAGTTGAAAGGAAGAATTGAGGGGGCAGAGGTAGCAATAATGATCGACAGTGGCGCGACCCATAATTTCATATCACGAGCCCTGGTCGAAAAGATTGGAGTTGAGGTAGATGAATCTGTTCGTTTTGGAGTATGTTTGGGAGACGGAGGGAAAGTGCAATGTCAAGGGGTTTGTCGAAATTTACAGTTGGATTTGGGCGATTGCCAGTTGAACATCACTGGAAACCTTTTTGATCTGGGAGGCGTTGATGTAATCCTGGGTGTGGAATGGTTGAGAACGCTAGGAGAAGTCAGGCTGGACTGGGGAAAAATGAGGATGCGATTTCGAGAGGGGGAGCGTGAGATTGAATTGAAAGGGGATCCCAGCCTACAGTGGAGCGTTGTATCTCTGAAATCCTTACACAAAATCACAGAAGTGGAGTATTCAGCTACCTTGTTTGCAATCTGCAGAGAGCACACATAGGAAGGGGGGTATGCGCATTCCAGAATTGAGGGAATCCTTACACAAAATCACAGAAGTGGAGTATTCAGCTACCTTGTTTGCAATCTGCAGAGAGCACACAGTAGGAAGGGGGGATGCGCATTCCAGAATTGAGGGAACTGTTAGAACAATATGAAGCTGTGTTCCGCAAACCGCAGGGGTTACCACCCCAAAGGTACCAGGATCATGCAATATTGATCAAAGAAGGGTGTGGACCAGTGCAGGTACGACCCTATTGCTACATCGACAAAAGAATGAAATTGAGCGGCTGGTTGGAGAGATGCTCACGACAGGGATCATTCAACCTAGTAATAGTCCCTATTCAAGCCCAGTGATCTTGGTTAAAAATAAGGACGGTAGCTGGAGATTTTGTGTCGACTATCGGGCCTTAAACGATGCGACCGTTTCAGATAAATATCCAATACCAGTAGTAGAGGAGTTACTGGACGAGCTACACGGATCCATATATTTCTCCAAGCTCGATTTACGATCCGGGTATCATCAGATAAGAGTGAGACTGGAGGATGTTTCAAAAACAGCTTTTAGGACACATCTCGGGCACTACGAATTCTTGGTCATGCCTTTCGGCCTGAAGAATGCGCCATCAACTTTCCAGGCCATCATGAATGAGGTCCTACGGCCATGCTTGAGGAAGTTTGTGCTAGTTTTCTTTGATGACATACTGATATATAGCAAGAGTTTGAAGGAGCATTTGCAACACCTGAGGAGTGTGATGGAACTGCTACAGACCAATCAGCTGCTGCTAAATGATAAGAAGTGCTGTTTGGGTTGCAAGAAATCGAGTACTTGGGGCATGTGATTTCTGCAGAAGGAGTAGCAGTAGATAAAAGAAAAATAGAGAGCGTCGAGTCATGGCCAACACCATCAAATGTCAAGGGGGTCAGAGGGTTCCTAGGGCTGTCCGGCTACTATCAAAAATTCATTAAGAATTATGGGAAGATTGCCAAACCGTTGACAGATTTGTTGAAGAAGGGGGGGTTCGAATGGGGGCAGAAGCCAATAAGGCATTTGAGGAGTTAAAAGTGAGATTGACAACAGCACCGGTTCTGAAACTTCCAGACTTCAATGCAGATTTTGAGATTGAATGCGATGCGTCGGGAAAGGGCATTGGAGCGGTGTTAGCTCAAGGGGGAAGACCTGTTGCATATTACAGCAAAGCATTGGCAGGCACAGCGTTATCCAAATCCACCTATGAGAAGGAGTTGATGGCTTTAGTCATGGCAGTGCAACACTGGCGAACATACCTAATTGGGGGAAGATTCATGAAATTGACTGACCACAAAGCTCTAAAAGAATTACTGCAGCAAGGGATTACAACCCCTGACCAACAACAGTGGTTTTCGAAGCTAATGGGGTTCGAATTCCAGATCAAATATAAGGCAGGGTCTCTGAATGGGGCGACAGATGCTCTCTCCCGACGACTGGAAATGGAGATCAACAACATATCAATACCTCAATGGTTACAAATCGAGGAGCTGCAATCTGCAGTCAAAGAGGATCCTATATTGAAGGAGATTATTACTGGGTTGGACAAAAGAGAGGGAGACACTTTCCCCTATGCGTTGATTAATGGAGTTTTGTTGCACAAAGGGCGACTGGTTTTACCAGCAGGTTCCAAATGGACTGACCAAATCATAAGAGAATGTCACAATTCGGCGGAAGGAGGCCATGCAGGCGCATTCAGGACGCTGCGTCGCATTAGTAATAGTTTTTTCTGGAAGGGAATGAAGAAGGAATTGTATGAGTATGTGGCAGAATGTAATACCTGTCAGCGAAACAAATATGAGGCCACTAAACCAGGGGGCTTACTGCAACCTCTACCCATTCGAGACAACATTTGGGAAGATATCTCGTTGGATTTTATCACAGGGCTTCCTAAATCACGGGGTTTCGACGTTATATTGGTAGTGGTGGATCGCTTGTCAAAATATGGTCACTTTATAATGCTAAAGCATCCCTACACGGCTCAATCAGTGGCAGAAAGGTTCATTAAGGAGGTGGTGCGACTACATGGAGTCCCTCGTTCTATTGTGAGCGACAGAGATTCAATATTCATGAGCACTTTCTGGCAGGAGGTTTTTCGCTCACAAGGAACCAAATTGGCAATGAATTCTGCATACCATCCGGAATCGGATGGGCAAACAGAGGTCCTTAATCGTTGCATCGAGACGTATTTGAGGTGTTTCACTTCTGAACAGCCCAGAAACTGGAGTAATTGGGTGCATTGGGCTGAATACTGGTACAACACCAGCTATCATTCTGCGGCGGGAATGTCTCCTTTTGAGGTATTTTATGGCCGAAGACCCCCGTCCATCGTGAGGTTTTTACCAGGAGAAACAAAGGTCGCAGCTGTGGGAAGAGACTTAAGAGACAGGGATGAAATTTTGAGACAGCTTAAGTACAATCTGGCACGAGCACAACAGAGGATGGTAAAGTTTGCTAATGCTCACCGCAAAGACATCTCGTTTCAAGTAGGGGAAATGGTATTTTTAAAACTGCGACCTCATCGCCAGCAATCAGTGTGTCCCAGAGTGTATCAAAAGCTAGCTCCAAGATATTATGGCCCATTTCAGGTGATCCAGAGAATTGGCAATGTTGCATATAAGTTGAAGCTGCCAGATGGTTCGCGAATTCATCCTGTGTTCCATGCTTCTCAACTTAAGCGGGCCAGAGGACAGTTCACTCAAACATTGGAATTGCCCAGGGGATTGGAACATGAGCTTGCATACCATTATGAACCAGTTCAAGTGCTAGCTAGGAGACACAAGAAACGTGCGGGTTCATTGATTCCTCAGGTGTTGGTGCAGTGGAAAAACAGGCCGAAGGAGGACGCAACATGGGAGGATGCAGAGGAATTTTACACACAGTTTCCAGATACCAGCCTTGAGGACAAGGCTGAGACTGAGAGGGGAGGTATTGTTACGGACACAGAAATAGATAGTTACATTAGTAAGCCCAGGCCTGAGATAACCAAGGTCTATTCTAGGAGGCCCAAGGCCCAACAAGAAAGGAAAACCGTTAAGTAGCAGAAGAATGGAGGAAGTCAGTAGTTAGTTGGTTAGTACTAGTACTAGCTAGGGAGTACAGGGAATGTTTCCTGGGTGAGGGAGGTCACTGTCATTGTATTTCAATTTTCTTGCTACCGTTCTATTGCTGGAAATTATCAATACAACTGAGTTTCTGCTTGTCTCTGTTAACTTGATCGTTCTCTGTTATTTTATCCTATCAAGTAACTTATTGTTTTAAAAAGTAAAAATGAAAATTTCTGACCTTTTTCTTGCACAGTATAGCTACCACACTTGAGTGGCACTTTCCCCTAAATTTTATTATATATCATGCATGTTTAATGATCATCTGAATTCAAAATAAAAATATATGAGGTCCATAAGATGATCAATTGCTAATATTTAGTCAAGACTTGCGATGTCGTCTCGCCGGATCAGGTCGATTACTCTATACATTGCTCAAGCTTAATCAATAATAATAGATATACATACAGTGTTAACACAGGGCGTCGTCCCTGCCAACAGCTAGCAAGAAAGGTGATGTATGACAGATTTTATTTTATATTTTGCATGTAACATGCATATTATTATTATATATATGGAGTGCCATAAATTCCCTCGAAATATTCATAAAAAGAAGAAAAGAAAAGAAAAGACAGTGTGAACTTATGACACTAATCTGCGATATTGACTTTGGACATGATTCACATGGCGCAGCAACATATTCTTATTGATAGTTCTGCTGTTCGTGCCACGGCCAAAAGTTTTGGCCTCCGTCGATGTTTCCGAACATGTTGAATATTTGGTGGTTCGATGAAGGGGGATGATGATAATTATTTATCTTGTGGTTTTGGAAGCGATCGGCCTGATTTGGTGCAGATATATCCGGCGATGAAGGGAAAACGACGACGTTTTTGTTGTTGTCGTCGTTGTTTTGTGTGTCATCCAATGTTGACACCGCATTGAGGTTTACCACTTGATAAGTATCGTCACTTCCATTACTCCAACAAGCTTCATTTTCCTTGTTCAAATTAATGGCGGTTGAGACAACACGGGGCTCTCTGCCTTTCAGGGCTAACAGCTGCAATATAACAGTAACAACCAACTAACTAATAAGAAATTTGTATATTTTTCGAACTAGAATCAAACTTTGACAAGTTAGCAGAACGAACCTGTGATTGAAGTTTTGTGTTCTGAGACTTGAGGGCATCGTTATCCAGTTTGAGTGCTTCGAATTGTCTCTTCAACACATCATAGTCTTTCTCCAATTGCTTAGTCTTCCAACGGGCCCTCCTGTTCTGGAACCATATGGCGACCTGCCTGGGTTGCAGGCCCAGAGCCCGAGCCAGCTGCATTTTCCTTTCGGGCTCCAGTTTGTTCCCCATTTCGAAGCTCTTCTCTAAGGCCTTCACCTGTTCCATATTCAGCCTCCTCTTCTTCTCTCCCAGCATCTGTGACCCGTCGTCCGACATCTCGTCTTCGCGCTCGTCGCCATCCAGCCCGGAAAACGACATGGATCTCCTCATCAAGAACTGGGGTAATAGACCTGAAACTAGTTGTTTTCTCGATAATCCTATACTGAAAAATACATGAGTATCTTGATTTTTTAGTTAAGATATATGTGTTAATCACCATGGAAGCTGTCCTGTGGAGCACAGGATGAAGCACCGCCATCTTGAGGATTTCTGAACATGATCGATCTAATTTCTTGCTGGAACATATATAGGATATCAAATATTAAATGCACACACGGGAACATTTGAGAAGAAATTATGGAGATGGAATATGGGATGCGCCAAGCTGGAAATAAGCGATAAAATATGAAAGAGAGAGTGGAAAAATGTCAAATTCTGGAAATTTTCATTTTCGACTAAGACCAATTATAGGACTAAAACGTCTTGGAAAACATTGGTTATTGTACCTGTCTGATCTTGTTTCAAGATTCTAAATTTCTATGTAAATGACCAGCAACCAAATTAAAAAAAAATTCCTTTGGCTTTAATCTATGGAGTTCTTTCTTTTTCATCATTTGTACTTTTTTACCGCATGATTGTGTTTGAAAGTGCCATGAAAATTAATGATTGATGCCCATTTCGTTTCATAGGAAATGGACAGAAACTAGACTTCTTTCATTATCAGGCTCCTTTCAACATCATAGATCCTATCCAATTTCTTCTACAGTGTGTGCATATGTGTTCTCATTCTCTCCAGAATTATTGAAAAGTCATTTTTCTGGTGGTTAATCTTAAAAAGCAAGTTATTATTTAGAATCGATATATATATATATGTGTTAAAATTCTAACCGGGTAGATGCATGTTATCTAACGGCGGATTGCTAATACCAACTGTGAGGTCTAAGGATACTTATTACCTCATAATTTTGTGAACTTTTTACGTATGTGGTGATTTATAATACCAACATTATAAAATCTTGTAATTTATTTAATCCTAAAAACTCACCAAACTACTGAACACGAAAATATTTGAAGTTGGGCAGACGATTTTCTCACTCTCTGTGTATCAAAATTTCCGACGCCGTAGCCAGCTAGCTACCGCTCCTCCGAGGCCTCGATCGCTCAGTTTCTTCACAGTTATGCCTGGATTTAAAAAAAAAAAAAAAACTTAACATCGGACAAACATGAAATCGGCTGAGAAGAAGAAAAGAAAGCCCAAACAACCTGAAACTCACCTGAAACAAGGCCCGGCTCTCGATTAATTTCCAGCCCCTCTGCTGTCTCCTTTTTTCACTCTGTTTCATACATTATATCGGCCCGAAATCATTTGGGTTATCAGATCAAAACAGAAGCATCGAATGAGGATCTACCACTGAACCATGTCAAAGCATTATAAAAGATCATAAAAAAATGATTTCTCTTTGCATGCAGAAGCTAACAGATTTCGCTGTCAGGCTATGTTTGGATCAGCGAGGGTGAAGGATCGGGCAGAAATAGGGGTTGAAATTTGTATTTGATTCAGCGGAATGCTTTTCTTCATCCCTCCATCTATTTCTTGATTCTGCACATGTGGTAATTCTAATACGAGGATAAAATAACATTAGCTCCCCCTCATGTGTACACACGTACTTTATATATAAAGGGACCATATGGTACGGTTCTGCATGCAGAGTCAAACTTAGTGGTTGCGCAAGTTTACTTGAAGCTAAATAGTAAAAAAAAAAATAAAAGAAAACTTGTAATAAAATTTAAATAAAATCAATCTCGTAATTTGGAGTTTGATTATCTGAATAGCTTGACAGAGAATTAGGTTCATCTCATAGGACGAAAAGTTGTTAATCTCGATATACATGTAAAGTGACACAAGGTTTGTTAGCAGAGTCCTTATTGTCCTTCAGTTCACCCGAAATTATCACTTTCAAAATATATTACCAATTGTACAAAGGATATACTGTTTAAGAAATAACCTTGTCAAAATGATTTCATAAACTACACAAGACAAAAAATATCAAATAAGATTTATTTAGATCTGTTAGATTTCAATTTCATGATAAAAATAGGTCATTACTTAAATTCCTCAAGTGATCAATACCCCAGTTCCTTTATATATATAAATAGAAAAACAAATATATATATATATATATATATATGGTTGATACTGTGACCATCCAGAATGAACATTTTTGTGGGCGCCTAAGTAAAATACGGCACAATGTTTTATTCATGAATTACACTCATGTAAAACTCGGTGCGGGTTTTACTTAAACGCCCACATAAATGCTCACACAGGGTGCTCACAATATCAAATATATATATATATATATATGATGAGTTCAGTGGAGTTCTCTAGGAAAGCAAACCTATTAAAGTTTGGTGAGACCTAACTTAGCTAAATTGGAATTGAGTTAGAGTGGCAGAATATTAACCACCAACGTCTCTCTCAAACCCTAAATTATTTTGTTAATCCTTGCAAACTAGGGTTTGGACTTTGGGACGATTATTCCCATACGCAGGAGGAAGTTAATTGTGTCTGGACGCTTGGAATCTTTTCGTTATGTTGTTTTCTTGGAGTCACAAGTATTGTTGACTTTGTACTTGTATAACCAAAAAGATCATTTCTATTTTCTAGGAAAATGTAACTTTGGTCCTTTTACTATTTTTATGGATTGTAATCCATAAACTTTGTATGTTTGCTATTTTGTTGAATTTTGTGACCTGTGTTGATGTGTATATAATGTTCTGGTCTTGATGTAAAAGTTAAGTATGTAGCGTTACCTGAGCACTTTCGATAAATATAAGAATAAGACTTATGACCAAATTTACAAATATGAAAACCTACAATTTTAAAATTTTATGTGAATTGCACCGGAATTTATATTATAAAGTGAAATCGTGTCTAACATGAGCAAAGTGTGTGCATAGCTTGCCATAACCTCTCCACCTGGATTTGGCCTAAAAATAAGCATATTCACGTGGGCTTCTTAGTTGGAGCCATTGGAATCAGGGTGTATCCTCCAAATATATCTTCTCCTCCATATGTCCATGTGCTCTTTGCAGATTAGTAGTGATCACATGTTGACTATGTATACTAAAAAATACTTTCGGTTCTGCACTAAAACAAAATGAAAATAGATAAAACAAAAAAAGAAAATAAACTTGACACTAATTTACAATTCGTTTAGACAAAAGATCTTTCTATAGTAATTTTATGGGTGTAAATATGTCAGATCTTGATACCATCTATAGCCACCTCGGGACTCGGGAATCCGACACCTTTGAAAAAACACATATTGTCTCGAGGACCGATGATCCTATGTTTGATACGTCACGATATGAGCTTGAGGTAAGAGGACCAAGCCAGTGGCCGAACTCTACGGGCACATCCTATTGTTCTCAATAATCACGTCTCTCATGATAGAATATGAGTACGTGTTGAATTGGTCTCATCCCGATAAGTCAGAGCGATAATTTCACCTGAAAAATTGGTCAAACTCGGGTATAACGCAAGTCGTAGAGACCTGCTCATGCACATCACATGCCGGGTGACATGCCCGCAATAACCGCTTAAATATCTAGGAATGCTTCACTTTACAGTCATTCACAAACTCGTAAGCTCTCTGCTTTATATACACACTTGTTCTCTATTTTCGAGCACCCGACCTAACTTAAGTATCGGATAGGCTTCACCGAAAACAATTTCGACGTCCTCTAACTAGTGACTATGGTTGCAGGTCATCAAAAGAATCTGCTCATCCCCGAGGACAGATCTCTCGATGTCCTTCTTTACTTGCAGCTTGTCGTGTTACCTATACGACATTTCTACTCATACAACTTAAGCATCTCAGTGCTCGAGGTTCGAGGACCGACCCCCAGACCTCCTGTACTGGTGGCAGCTCTCCGGCTAGGGAAAATTCGGTATCATCAAATTTTATATAGAGTTTGTTCGGATTGACTTCACATGTATGGTAATCATAACATTTTTTTCATTCTCGTAGACAAAAGATAGTCTATTGGTATATATAAATCTGCTAATTAAGTGTACAAAATGTTAGGATCAAGCGGTTATCACTAGACCAAAAGCTATAGCTATTAGCCAAGATGTAACTTTATTTCCTTATAATATGGCAGCACAGAGTTCATCTATTGTAAATCCCACAATTTGTAGATTCCGTATATTTTTAAAGTTGTAAAGGATAAATTTTGATATATCAAGAGATATGGATTTCACACTCGTATATATATCAAGATGCATATTTTGAGATCAAATCGAGATAAAAGATTTAAGATATGAATGGAATGTAATCCATCAAATCAAATCGAATCAAGGTTGTAATCTATCTTGAATTCAAATCTTGAAAGTGACGATATCGAGCCCATCTCAACTCTTCCATGCACCTATAAATAGGACCTCGACCATTCAGAAAAATACACACCAAAATACTACTCCAAATTCTTGAGTGCAGCCTACAGAAGTCTTGAACGATACGATGTTGGATTTGAGTAGAAGGAATGAGTGTTTCAAGAATCATCCTTGTCCACCACTTTGATAACTGTAAGTAGGCTTACTGCTTTGAAATTCTAAGTATATGTTTTGAAAGACCCGATCGTGCATGTTTCCTTTGATTATATTTTTATATAAGAAAATATTCGAAGCACTGTTATGATTCAAATTGAATAGAGTTCAAGAATTCTTGAATATGTATGGCTACTATACGGTGGGTAATACCGTTATATGCCCACTATACGGTGGGTATAAACCGTTATAATGGCCTCGTCCCCTCCTTGTTGAGTGTTATGTGCCCCCTACACGGTGGGTATAAAACAGAATATATATTATATGCCGATCATCCCCTCCTTGTTGAGTGGGACATCCTCTCTCTCTCCCTAGATACAAGAAAAAAACAGGTTGAAAGGGATAAACAAAATATGTTCTGGGGCTGGTGAAGAAGAGTAACTTTCGAAATTTATGTCTATAAATTAGTATTTTGGTTCTAAAGTACTTTTGGGTGTATTATTATATTTTTGCGACTTCAGAGACACATAATCGAAACGAGTTATTTATGATTTATTTTATGAAAAAAGACTGGTTTAGTTTACACTGAACTACGAGGCTTGTTGTATTATGATTTTGTTGTACAACTTTGGTATCCTACGCTCCGGGCTCGAGGCGTGAGACCTATTATGTTCATTAGAGTTGGGCTGTTAGGCCCATGAGTCCGAGGATCGTGCGTGTCTAACTGCTGGTGCTGTCTCATTTCCCTTAGAGATCAGCTTACCCCTTACCTTGCAGCTGGCTCTATCCGCAGCAGAGATAGTATTATCCGTTAAGATCTGACATCACTTTTACAGCCCACTTGATCAACCAGATCAAGCGGCGCAACGTCAGAAGTTTGACGTACGAGAGCTTTCCAGGAGGTCATCCATCTCAGTACTTCTCTTACCCATGCATGCATAACTCGACACAAAACATGTGAAATATAGATAAAAATTAGCTTGGTCATCATAATAGATTTTTTTTAAAAGCATGAGGAGAAATTTCAATAACACTAAAAAATGTCGCACAGAAGAAAGAAACACACACGCACACACATATATAGATATATGTTGATAAAATATATTTCGTCTGATCTAATAAGTTATAACATTACAGGTTTGGTGCATTAAATATTTAAAGTTTGGTTCATGTGTTGTAACTTCAGAAGATACTATAAGTGAGTTTGTGAGACAAGTTTAGTGAAAAATTAGTTTTCAAATTTAAACTTAATCATTCAGCTTGAGAAGCTCAAGTGAGTTTGATCATATACCGCTCATTTTTTTTAACAAAAATCCTGGGCATATTTCGCTTCTGGCCATTGTAGAAGTCACATAGCACAAAACTCATGTGAAATCAACAATTTATTTCTTCTTCTTAAAAGAAACTATTAAACTATTTCTTTTTATTTTACAAGAGCACATGCTCATTCATTTTTAGATGATTTAACAGAACATTTTCATATTCTATTCTGACTACTGGAACATAGACCATGGAATATTAGTACACATATTTCTTGAATTTTGAGTAAATAAAGTGCAAATGATAGTGGAATTTTGAGGAGAGACTAATTTGATGATGGAGCATGGCTGGCAACATAAAAGCCAACTAGGGTCGTTCAAGGTTAATTCGGTTATCAAACAAATCCCATTATGTTAAAAAAAAAAAATCTGAATAGCTAGAGTTTTTAACCCAAACCAAATCGAATATAAAACTCACTTACTTCTATCGGTAACCAAATTAACTGAAATTTCAAAAAACGAAACTAAACACAGACAAATGTTCATGAATGATGTCCATTTGGTTCAAATGGAAATGGACAGAAATAGACTTCTTTCACTGTCGAGCAATTTCAACTCTCTAATTTTCTCTGTATAGGTGATTAAGTGGCTAATCTTAAGCGAAGCTAGTCATATATATATAGAGCAAGGGAATGTTCACAACTGTCACGCTACCACTTAGCTCCAGTTGAAATCCATTAATGGCCAATTTTGGAGCAGTGAATTTCTCGAATGGAGAAATTAGACTCAAATGTCAGTTTTATTAAAATCAACTTACCTTAAATCATAGCATCTATGAACCGAATATATATCGTTATTCAACGATTAGTTGAGTTCAAACTACCCTGATATGATCAGAAATCTTTACTATCTTCTTACCTCGAAATGACAAGTGAACCCTTCTTTTAGAATGGTTAGTTTCAGAGACATATATACAAGTTACTTCAGTGAATAAAAGAAACCCTGGTTATAGCTAGTCATTTTCTAGGTTTGCTATTGGATGGGTTCCTTTTAATCAGAAGAGACAAGCTTATTTAATCTTTATTAAATATTGTACTAAAATATAGACACATTTAGTTTGCTTAATGTTGATAGCTAAAATATGAAAATTATGTGTGTTTATTTTTAAGGTGCTATTAGAGTACTGTCCATGGTTTCTATGGAACTCTCTAAGAAAGCAAACCTATGCAGATTTGGTTGAACCTATTAACGCAGCCAAACTAGGAACTAAATTAGAGTGGGACAATATTAACCACCAATGTCTCTCTCATACCGTAATTTATTTTGTCAATTCTTGCAAGGGTTTGAACTTGCGGGACTATTGTCCCCATATACAAGAGGAAATTTGTGTCTTGATGCTTGGGATTGGTTAAATTGCATTGTCAACACTCCCGTGAAATTTAAAATAAGAAAATAAAAGTCATCTTCTTAAAATCAATTGAATTTAAAACTTTGTGTTTTAAATAATAACACAAAAAGAAGTAAAAGACCTCCTATACATAAAGTGTTTGAATTTTAAAGACAAGGTTAAATTCACTTGATCTTTGATAATAATATGGGCGTAAAAGCTTATTTTTTAAGCAAATGCCATAATTGTGCCTGAAATTTGAAATTTAGAGATTAAATGTGCTTGAGTTTGAAACACACTGGGTGTAAAAGCCTATGAACTTTACACATAATACATTTATTTGGGGAGGGGTGGGGTTAGGGGTGGCAACGGGGTGGGTGGGATCGATTTTGCCACCACCATCTCCGTCTCGAAAGACTTTGGGGATCCCCATCCCCACGTGGATCGGTTCGGAGACGGAAATCATCATCTCCGTCTCTAATATATTAAACATAAATATATATTATTTATTATTCTATATTATTATTACATACATCTTTATAATATATTGAATAATATATTTTAACTACTACATATTATTTTTACTCAATAATATGTTATTAGATAACAATATATGTATATATATATATATATATATTATTAATAGATTATTATTTAAGTTTTAAATGTTTTAGTCATCTAAATATACAAGAAATAAGAATACTAACATTATTTTTTATTAAATAATAATAGTAATAATGTTTTATTATATATATATATATATATACACATTATCGGGACAGGTTCGGGGATGAAGGTACTACAAGAAATGTAACATTTGGCGACGCCACAATGCACCGCCAAATACTTGATTGATGAAGGATCACAATACTTGAATTACAGATATTAGAGAGAAAGAATACCTGGATGTTAATGGTCGTAGAAAGCTTCGATTCTCGTAGCGTAGAGACGATTGCGAAGAATGTTTCGCCCCAAATGCTTTCCCTCCTTCAATTTACCAATTATGCAAACGTGTGTTCTCCCTTTTTATATATATATATGGAATTTCTTTATTAAGCCAGGCGTCGCCAAATGATCAAGAGTTGGGGGGGAAGTTTCTCTCCATCTTTTAACGACGTGGAGCCTACAGCGCGTCGCTAAATAGTCATATTGGGCGATGTATTATTTCTAATATGTCGTAAAATTACAAATGGTTTTTTATGACGCTACATGTGTGTAGCGTCGCAAAATACTATAATTTGGCGACGCACCACACACTCATACGTCGCGAAAATTTGGAATTGTTGTAGTGACTTTCATACCCCCATTTGATTCGGGGATTTAAAATACTCATCCCATTTCTGGTTTTCCTCATTGGGCCCTAAACCCGTGGGGAAAACTGTCATCCATAGGTGGGGCGGGGGTTGCTATGATCTCGCCACCTAAATTTGATTTTAGCCTAAAAAAATAAGCATATTCACATGGCCTTCGGAGTCCCTGTGGAGTAAGGGTGGCTCCTCCACATTGATTCCCATGTGCCATTTGCAAAAAACGGTAATCTTGTCAAATATATTTTTGAGCTTTGATCCTTAATTAACTTCATAACAAAATTGTGTTTAGAGGCGAAACTAGGATTTTAGTTTGGAAGCTGGATAAATAATTGAGTGGTGGGCTAAGATAAATAAAGTCCAATCATATATATACACACATATATAGTACATCTATAAGAGTTGTGTTAGACTGACCTTCGAATGAGTTGTCTAAATAAAAAAAGCCCAATCATATATATATACATATATATACACATATATATAATGTACCTATAAGGACTGTGCTAGACTGGGCTGAAGCCCGGTCTAACGCATTCTAAGAATCGCCCCTGATTGTGTTCGGATATATATTAAGAGGAAAAATAAACAAAATAAAGTTAGAGGCTAAATAGAATTTCCTTTAGACAAAAGTTCTTCAATTGATATAATTTATCAAATAAGTGTACGGGACATGTGCATTTGTCAAAGTGGTGTACCAAACATGTGCAATATAGCTCAGAGCTGGAAAAATTTTGATTCACATGTTTGATTATATGTGATTTGGATCATATAAGTTGTTTCAAACTTTCAATCTTAATCTTAGTTTTGTATGTTTCAAAAAATTGAGAATTGTATTTTTTTTCAATTTGTATCGGGGGTGTCAATTTGAGACTGAACAAAAAAATACAAATTGCTAAGTTAATTTATTTTATTGAATTAATCGAGGGTATTCAGGTCATTTATTATTCACAAAATAAAAAAATTAACAGAGTAATTGACAAAACGGAGGTAAGTGCCAAAATACAAAATATGAAGGAGGTAAGTGCTAAATTTATAGTGTATAGAAGGGTCAATGCAAATATCCCTTAAAAATAGTTCATTTAATTTCAAAGTAAAACAATATCCTGAGTGTTGCCGTTTCCATTTTAAAGCGAGAGGTTAACTTTATCAACCGTTTTTTTCCACTACAGTAAATTATGTTTTAAAGAAAATTGTCAACAAGATTATTTAAGTTGATATAATGTGGGTTTTGATCTTCTAAGTTCTAAATACCGTTAAAATCGATTTTGCTTTAGAAAAATAGCATTCCTTTTACACTTGCTACTTAATATTGTAACAACATGAATTTTTCACTCATAACACATTTTTCAGTTCCACTCACATTTTCCAGCACTTTATATTATAATTCCGGGGACATAATAAAAGTGAGGAAAAGATGAATTTTAACTAATTTGAGAACCATAATCCAAATAACTTTATCCCCAAAATCTATGCTATCTACATTATATTACGAAAATATTCTAAGCTTAGCTGAAGACAAAAATCAACTTGTAGATTAATTGATCAGATTAAGCCAGAGCTAACAGCTTTCGTTGGATATAACAAATCACGTCTAAGTTGAGTAAAGTCAACTCAACTCTAGAAACAGATCAGTAGAGCAAATCAGATTAATTTTGAAGTACAAAACAAATCATTTAGGTTATTTAGATAAGAAGGGAGCATAATAGAAAATAGAGCAGATCAGTTTAAAGCTTCGCATAAATCATATCAGAACAGATTTGGTTTGATTTGACGAAATGTTTGTAGAAGTTGAACAACTCAAGACACAATCAAAATATGCTAGAGATATCTTTGTTTTATGCTCTAACAAAGGTGATCATTTCCCTAAATTTTAAAATATTCTATATTAAAAATATATTGGGTTATATCGATTTTTTAAAAGTGGAAACCTAAATAAATTCACAATTATTGTGGTGAAAAAGGAATTGAGTAATGACTTACTAATTCGATAAAAGGTCATTTCACTATAAATTTCCTAGTAATTGGCAAAAACAAACCTTAAATTGTGGGGTGGTTAGATCTATTAGTTGGAAGACTAAAGTATATCCGTGACCTTAAAAGCGAGCAGCCTATAAGTTTTGCACTTGTTAGCTATAAACCTAAAAAAGTCGCTCATCATCACCATAAAGCAACAAGCTTTTCATGTGATAAAGAGAATTTAAAACCATATGAAAACACAAGGCATACCAATTAACTAGAGCCAAAAAATAATTACCTTTGAGGAAAATTTGCATAAAATTTCAAATATATATAAAAATATATATTCGAGGATAATTTACATAAAATTTCTCAGGACTTAAGCCAAAGTGAAAGTTTTGAATTGAAATTGATGGAACTTTAATTATATAAATAAATGTTCGTACTTGTAGCTGTGGTAATTTTAAGATCAAACGAAATCATGCTGGTGTTTTCATTTTGGTAAATCTCTTGTTTTTGGAAAGCACTAGAAATAAAAGAAAATTGGTGATATAAGATCGACCGTATATATTGTAATAATCGAGTTATTTTCATAAGATTTATTTATTTTTATAATTATGCTTTGAAAATTACTTTTGTTTTGTAATTTGGGGATTAAAGTGATTACATAATTTTCTCATGGGCCTCCATTTTCTTTCGTCATATATTAGCCCACGAGGTTACACTGTATATATGCATCTCTAGCATGAAATATATATTCTTTTATTAGCCAATTGCTTGGTCCTCCTGCTGCGTACATAGAGTTATTATAAATTATCTATTTTTAGAATAATAATTATAAACAATTGTTTTTTGGTGTCAATTATATATCACTACGAATGTGAATGTACAAGTAGTCACTAGCTAGGTTAATATGAAAATGAAAGTGAATACCTTCCTCACACAAGGGAATTCAATATGTGGTAAATAATATGAATAAATGTAGAAATCATAACTATTGAAACAAACTAATTATAACCGGAAATTACGTATATCTATCTTTGAAGGCTATACATAACTTTATCCTAGAGTAATTAATTAAACCTGGCCTTCAATTGGAGTTCATGAGGCCGATGAGATGACATCATGTGAATAGCCATGAATATTGTTTGATATTTTTCGTTTAAATTATGTTAATCTTATAATCTGCTCGATGATTTACATTGTATTAGTGGCTACGATTAAATACTATTTGAGGAATGTAAAGTAGTTAGGCTAATGTCACGGTGTATGTAGAGAATGATTATACCATCTATAAATCGAGAAGCTACAAAAGAATATGATACCACGAGTAACCATCCGCCTCGGGACCCGAGACATGAACAATGTTGAGCATATCACCTCGAGGTCTGAGAAAACGTTCTAATACCCTATTATTTCTTACAATCACGCATCTGATAGCACACTATGAGTACTAGTCTCATATCGAAAAGTCAGGACGACAATCTCAATTAGGTTAGGTAAACACAAGCGCAATGGTAGACGTAAGACTCCCTCCAGCACCTCACCCTTAATGTCTAATTTCTCTATTAAAACTCAGGTATGCGTCACTTTACTCACTCAATGAGAAGTTTTTAGCTTTTACATATTATTTTGTTCTCTTATCTCTGACCTCCCGACCACCCAATCTGACTTACGCATCGGAGGGATTTCGTCGGAAACACTTCCGACGTCCTCTAACTTGTTTATGTGATTTCAGGTCATCCGTCGTAACATGTTTCCATTAAATTTTTTCAGGCATACCCCGATGTGTATTCTCCTGAGAATCAGACCCGGTGGTATCCGAAGGTGTTTCTCACGAAGATCAGATCTAATGACAGCTCATCGGCTGAGTAAAAAGGTTGCATTAGAATATTAATATAGAATACCATAATTAATTCTAAACATTGTAGAAAAAGACAATCCTTAGTAAATATTGCTTGTTATTAATTATCAGAAATCTTCTAAAATATCATTTTTAAACTTCTTGTTTTAAATACAACCGATATTGGTTACAAAGATTGAGAAAGTATTAAAAAAAAATACCGTACCAAAAAACTTTAATTATAACAACACACTTGTACAGTATACTAGTTAATGGAATATCGGCCGTTCAGTTTTTGGTCATTTACTAGCACAACCAAAATGAAAGGTCGCTGTATCTTTAATTAATATCCCAACATATAGTCGATATTTGAAAGTATATAAGATATACAACATGATGATGCAGCCGAAATTTGTGACTCTGTAATGTGCAAATTGGTCACCTGTATCAAGAACGCATTAAAGATACGTACAAAGTTGCTCGGTAGACATTTCGACGCTCGAGTCGGTGGCAGTACTAGGAAGTGTCACGTCAGCCTGTTGCCCACATGATGCTCATATATGATGTCAACTGTATCATTTCTAGTGTGCTTAGACCTCATATGTGATGGGCTTAGTTAAATAACCCGTTAATGCACATTTTATGTCCTCATAAATGAGAATTTGACCCTCATTTCCAAAAAGAAATATTAAAAATAATAATAAAAAAAGTGTTACATCCTCATGTATATAATCGGACATTATGGTCTTTCCATTTTAGCAGTGGCTAGCTATTTGTTAGAAACGAATTCGAAAGGCCATTAGAAATAGAAAAAAAATAGAAGGAGATAAAGATTCTCCAGAATAATAATATTAACATAAGAGAAAGTAAATAAATTTCAAGCTTCTTTCTGAACCTACCAGTTATTTTGGCCTATTTCGATCCATAACCCGGGAATCGTGCTTATGTATAAATATCGCAGGGTCAGTAGTCAATCATAAGGCACATAGACTTCGCAGGATGAACAAGTTATTATTATTATTTTTAGTTGTTTTGTTTAAATTTTAATCCTATCTATACAATGTTATAAGATCCAGAGTACACTACGGGATAATCACACACCTTTCCTTTAAAAATCTATTACATAATTGATATTGTAAGGAGAGTAGTCAGAAATAGAGGAGCGCCGGCCGCAACTCAGTACATCGATTTCCTGAGGTAGAATATCTGAGTAAGCAAAAGCTATAGGACCTGATGTAGCCAAATAGTTCAGCCGACGAGCTGTTACCACGTCGAGGGCCTCGGGAACGTCGGGCGTCGGGGACTGGAGAGTGTGTGCGTATTCCTGCAACCAACGAACACTTGTCAAAGGACGCCGGAGATGTGTCCGACGAAGCCCCTCCGATGCTTAAGTCAGCCGTGCACGAGAGTAAAATGAGAGGAATATAAGCTGTGTGCGAGAGAGTGCAATAATGAGTGAATGATCGTAAGAGAACAAACCTGAGGGGTATTTATAGAGGGGCTAGGCAGATGAATCGATTCGTTGGCACGTTCTGTCGAGACGTGGGTGAGATTGTGCGCACGTCTCCCGCATAATACGGCCCACGTTCTCCGCCTTTTGCGGAAGTGCTTTAACACCTCGGGTTGGGGCCCTCGGGAGAGGCCTCGAACTTAGGCCGTCTCCTCGGGTTTATAAGCTCTTCTCCGTAACGAAGGAGCTCGGGCGATTCCCGAGGGTATGGTAAGGCCTCGATGAAAATCCCGAGCTCCGAGCGCGTATCCCGATCTCCGAGCTCTATGCGCGCCTCTTGATTGCTTTCGCCCTTGATGATGTAGATGGTTCTCGGGTCCCGAGCTACTAATGGGGGACATCAGGAGTATCCCCCGCCGCTAGTCCTAGACGAAGAATTGAATTATAGGAGTACGTGTGGTTGAGATCGGGATCCGAGGTGGGACCTGCAATGGTGAAGGAATCCACGACCCGCAAGGCATCGTATTGTAGTTGCCAATAGATTTTCCATGATCAGGATGACTGAGGCTCGGGGTTTGATGTGAATTTTGTGTTTTCTGAAGAAAACCATGATCCGTGTATCAATGTTTTTCCACCGTTGATAAGATCTTCAACGAGCGGTCAAGATGGAGGCATCCTGACATCCGAAGCGACCGTCCCTGACACCCGAAGTGACCGTT
>KQ993041.1:0-17221 GCA_001598015.1 Dorcoceras hygrometricum
CCGCCGCCCAACTTCGCCGGAATTTCGTTCCGGCCTAGTTTTTTGAGGAGAATCTGATCGTGCTGATCTCGTCAGGACTTCTAGTGCAGTCTGACAAAGGAGTCTCGAATCTGGTCGTGGACCGGATTGGCGTATCTACCGCAATCTACCGAGAAGCGCCGGGTTCTTGAAACACCGGTTGGAGCCAGGCACAAGTGCCAGCGAGGTAACACGCCAGAAACACCCTATGTATGTCGATACATGTAGTTTTGTTATTCGTATTGATCGCCTCCCGGTTTCTATATTTTTGTTCTTCCGCTGCCTGACCGGGGGCGGATCCGGATCCACAACAGTTGGTACTCAGTAGTAGCGTGAAAAGATGTCAACGCTAGACAACGCAGATGTGAGAGTGTAGAGAGAGGCAGCTGTTAGCGTTAGCGCGCGGGCGTGAGAAGTTATCGCGTGTTAGTCAACAACTGAGTTGACCGCTGGTTATTAGCGCGTTCAGATGTTGCTAGCGAGAGATCTGTTTCAACTGTGGAAGCTCTACTACGTCGTTTTGATTAGTTGGTGCGATGTCGTTTGCTGTGTGAGTTAGTAGAGCGTTTAGATGTTTGAACCATATCAGCAGAGCCAGTTGAGGGCGAACGCTGGATTCAGCTTTGAGAAGACTTTTGCCTTAGTATAAGCAGAGATCTGAATTGCTTAGAACAGCAGTGATTCAAGGATTTTTATACCAAGTGCTGCTCAACACTTAGCGTATTTTGAACCCGACAATTCCTCATCGTTTTCTCCAGTGAAACCCTCGATAGATACTGTTTATTCGAACACTTCTTCGGTAGATTGCCGTCGATTTCTGCCGTTGTTTGGAGCAAGACTGGTGGCGTTGAGCTCGTCTTGAGTAGCTCTTTCGATTGATTCCAGTTAGGAAGTCTGATTCAACGTTGGAGAGAGAGCACGAAGAAGCTGTGAGTTTGTGTGTTTTCGCGACAGTTGAGTAGAGCTTTCTCCTGTGCATGTGAGCTTCTGGATTTAAGCCCCCAGGAGGTTCCTGCTGTGTTTGTAGTAACCAGCGAGGAGGCAGATTGTTTAGACTGAAGTTTCCGTGCCCTGGTGAGGTCTGTTGAGGTAGAACTTGAGAATTTAAGGTACGAGTTGAGCTTTTGTTAACAGCTTAGACATAGAGTGCTAGTATTTGTTTGCTGTTATATTAGTGCTCTTCGTACTAAGGCTTGACCTCGTATCCTTTTTCCTGCTCTTGTGTTTCTTGGGTCTGTGTTGCCCAGTTGCAGGATCTTCAGGTAACCAAGCTGGACAGACTGGAACTTCAGCTGGTCGATCCCCATTTCCTTGAGTCCCAGTTATTATGTTATGTATTGATTCAGGGGATGCCATGAGGTTATATGTATTTGGGGGATTATTGTTGATTTGATTTGTGATTTCCAGTTGTTGTATGAGTTTGGATTATTTCGAAAATTTTTAGCCCTATTTTATGCTTCCGCGTTTATGTGCTTAATTGTACAATTAATCCTTGTTAATTAGCACGGGGCATGACAGATCGTACGTTGTGGCTCGCGGTTGGGGCCGTGGCATGGTCCAGGTGGTGCGGCTGGACCTGTGGGTGGTCTAGGCGACGGGGCTTCGGCCATGGGCGACCGGAGATAGGTGGTCGAAGGGCTGCAAGTCGCGTGGCGCAAGGGGGGCGTGCGGCACTAGGTTAGGTTGCATGGGTTGTATGGATGGGTTGGTTAGTCGTGGTTCGAGTCAAAATATTTTAAGTTTGGCCCGAGTCATTTTATTTCTGGACCGGTATTTTAATTTTAAAGTTTTAGGTCCAATTTTAAGAATTTTAAATCAAATGTTTTAAGTCAAAATTTTAATTATTTTATGGACCTAATATTTTGTTTTAAGTTGTAAAGTCAAAATTTGGTCAATGAGACTTTTATATAGTCAAATTTTAATATTTGATATTTAAGGTAAATGATTGAGTATTTTGGAAATTTTTAAAGGATAATTTTAAAGTTATGGGCCAATTCATGTCTAAGGCTAAGTTTCAATTTTATAATTAAGTCTAGGCTTTTGGGCTTAGAGTAGTGGGCCAGGTACCTGAACCAGTCATTGATCGGAGTAGAAAATGTAGAAGCCCATGAATATATATTTAATTATATATGTAGTATCTCGTGTATGATAATGTTTTAAATGAAAGAATTAAATATATATTGACGGGCTAAGCCTTTTTAAATTTTATGTTTTTATGAAATGCACGCATCATGAAAATTTATGAAATGTTAAAGACATGTTTGAAAAGAAAAATAGAGGGATTGAAGTGATTTGTGGCAAGATAGACGATGAGCGGATCCAGGATGCCGGACCCGGTGAACTCTATTAATGTATAATGATAGACGATGAGCGGATCTAGGAGATCGGGTCCAGTAAACCTCTGTTAATGTGATGATGATGTAGTTCGGGTGAAATCGGCCGCCACGTATATTGGTTTATGATTGATCAATCGATAATGGTCCACACTTCATGGATACGACTCACACGTTTTTATAAGCCTTTTTAAATTTTATGTTTTTATGAAATGCACGCATCATGAAAATTTATGAAATGTTAAAGACATGTTTGAAAAGAAAAATAGAGGGATTGAAGTGATTTGTGGCAAGATAGACGATGAGCGGATCCAGGATGCCGGACCCGGTGAACTCTATTAATGTATAATGATAGACGATGAGCGGATCTAGGAGATCGGGTCCAGTAAACCTCTGTTAATGTGATGATGATGTAGTTCGGGTGAAATCGGCCGCCACGTATATTGGTTTATGATTGATCAATCGATAATGGTCCACACTTCATGGATACGACTCACACGTTTTTATGTTATGCTATGACATGTCTTATTATATATGCTATACGATGACGATATATTACGACTGATTTATGAATCATGTTTATGATCATTCATGCACACATGTTTTAAAATTATTTTACTATATCTATGTGCTTGCATGTGGTTTATTATACGTACCTTGTTATTATTCAGATAGAGCATGCTGGGCCTTTAGGCTCACTAGGTTTAAATGGTGCAGGTGAGACTGATGGATCTGTGTAAACAGATCCTGATTAAGTTTTGAATTACACAAAACCTGTTATTGTGTTTCTAACAATTCTACTTAGTGTACAGATCTCAGCTATCGAAGAAAGATGTCGCGAAGCTGAGTTTGTCCAGTCGATGGTTTACAAGATAAAGTTCAGCAGCTGGTTTGGTTAATCATTGTAAACGGCATCTGGATTGACAATGGAGACGTCCAAGTTGAGTCGGTTGTTCGTAATCAGGCGGAGGCCAATTTAGACCAGCAGCTGTGATATTTGCTAAAGACTGGAGAAAGAATCGAAGAAGAAGATGAACAGTGGAGCGCTAACAAGAGCTGGTATCAGCAATGATGACGCCAGCTTATCTATTGGAAGAAGCTGCAAGCAGCAACGATGACGTCAGCATTGCTGATTGAAAGAAATCGAGATTCAGCAACCATGACGTCAGCATGTCTGCTGGAGGAAGCTACGAACAGCGATGATGACATCAGCAGTGATGTCATCACAATCAGCAGTTGAGCAAAAGCAATCAGCAGTTGTGAAGAGAAGCGCAAGAGATGAAGCGACGTCGTACAGGAAGAACATTCAGTCGCAAGCTACAGTGCAACCAGTCGAGCGTACTCAAAGTTAGCGATAGCAAAACGATGTCGTTTGAATAAGTTGATACGACAACGTTTTGCCTTCGCGCTAAGATTCAGTTCATGGTTTGCAATGATAAAACCAGCAGGTAGCTACAGTACATCCAGACGCAAGCAACAGTACATCCAGACGAGAACTACAATGAACCAGCTATTGCTATGCATCCAGTCGCAAGATGATGTACCAGTCGCGAGCTACAGTGGATCCAGTCGCTACAGTGCTATTGCATATCCAGTCGACATGGAATCCAGACACAAGAAAAGCAGAAGTACCGAAGAATTGCAACCAGGCGCAAAGAATCCAGTCGCAGCAGTTAAAGAGACAACCAGTAGCGAAGCAGTTGACGAAATATATTATGAAGATTTACCAAAGCTGGATGTCAACTGCCGAGCTCATTTCAAAATGCTGAAGACGACAAAAAGGCCTGCAAAAGAAAGGACACAAAGGACAATCCCTGTCGGTACTTTCAAGAACACATTTGAACGGGAAGAATTTGTGTCCAACGGATTGAATTTGAACAGAGGCTTTATATTCGAGAAGAACGCCATTGAAGACAAGGTTGTTGAGAGCGCTGTTGCAGAAATTCGTTGGTTGCACAGTGCACCAGCAGAGGGAAAATGAACCAGAAGCGAAGCTGTCAACTATCATACTAGAGAAAGCTTAATTGCAGTTGACAGCGGAGCTAGAATTAGCTTGTGTAGAGCATTTCCCTAGTGTGTGAGATACAGAGAGTTGAGCGTTTCACTGTAACAATCTCACACACAGATTCACTCACACATTTCGTGAGTTGAGCTAAATTGATTAGCGAGTAAATCAAAACCCAATACCAATCAGTTACCGTCCAAGCACGAAGACGTTAAACTCTGTGTATGTAGTCTTTGAACAGAGACGTTAAACAAGTTCTGAGTAAACAGCCGAGCGCTGGTAGAGTCTAGGAGTTCTCGCAGCTGCTGGTTGCGGGATCGGGTCTGTACACAATGTATAGATCAAATCTTCTAGTGGAACCTTCCGAGGAGGAAGAATGGGAGACGTAGGACATTGAAGTCCGAACTTCCATAAACAAATCGATTGAGTATTGTATTTTGTTATTCATTCAGCACTTGCACATTTATCTTAGCATGGCATAACTCATTCGATGGCATATACAGTTAGCACACTTGCACAGTCAAACAGATTTATGTTGTACATAAATCTGTTTGAGTTGGTTTAAAATATAAGGATTCAGTTCTGGTGTTTTCCGCATGATTTTAATTCATACCAGATCTGTCTCTGGTGCTCTCGTTTTTAAGTGTTCAAGAACCAGAGGTATTGCACCTCATCTTTCAGTTATAGCAGCGCGCAAAATTTTTAATGATCCATTTTAGTAACAACGCTTGCTAAGTTCCTTTTGATCCTTTTTTAAAAACCGGACCAACAGAGACTGCTGATGAGTTTTTCCTAACTGGCGGTGAGTACCTCTGAGCGTCCGCTGCAGCTGTACCCCGTGGCCACTCTGACGTCTTATTTATGTTATGATACATTTTCATAATTTCATTTGTCATGTTCAGTTTTTCGTAATTTTTACTTACATATTCAAGTCGTATGATCGATTTAATGTTTTTGAGATATTTATTTTATTTATGTTTTAAAGTAATGTTGAGGAAAATGTTTTAAAGGGAGACGAGCCATACTTTTAAAGATTGTTTATTCCACACTTTATTTAAAAAAAATCTAGAGTACGATTCGTTTCAATTACAATGAATAAAAATCTTATGTGAAAAAATGGAGTAAAAAATTTCTTCATTTTTTGTTATTAGAAAATATTTTGTTATTTTAGAATAATCAGAGTTAAGACGCATTTCAAAATTTTCAGACACCGTCAAACTAATTAAATACCGAACATAATTGCATTAATAATTGGAGAATACATTTCTTCGTAATCAACTCCAGGACTTTAAGAAAAACCTTGTGCAACAAGCCGAGCTTTATATCTCACTATTTCGTTTTCGAACGAAAACCCATTTGTATCCAACAGGTTTTACACCTTCTGGTGTAAGGACTATATATCCAAAAACATTACGTTTATTTAGTGAATCTAACTCCACCTGGATGGGCGTCTTTCCATTTTATCCAGTCCTCGATTTTTACATTCACCAAAAGACTTTGGTTCATGATCTTCATTCTCGTTTATGATGTCAAATGCCACGTTGTAAGAAAATATATCATCAATTTCTTTCACATCATTTCGATTTCAGATTTCTCCAGTATTAATATAATTGATAGAGATTTCATGATTCTCATCATTTTGTGGTTTCAACAAAACATTTCCATCATCATGTGTTTCTGTTGGAACATCATTCACTTTTTTATAATCATCTATGCATTTTATTTTTCGAGGATTTTTATCCTTGGAATCGATTGATCTTCCACGCTTCAAGCGTGTTATGACATCATGAACGTCTTTGTTCTAATTTTTTTCTTCGGAATTTCAATTCGAGCAGGAGCATTTATAGCATGTATATGCGATTTTGTTACTCTTTTTTTGTCTACAAATGCATCTGGTATTTGATTAGTTATTCGTTGCAAATGCACAATTTGATGTATTTCTTCATCATATTATTTATTTCTTGGATCCAGATATAACAATGATGGTACACTCCATGTAATCTTTTTCGATATGTTTCTTTTCTTCCCCTAATATTGGGAAGTTGTTCTCACCAAATTAACAATCAGCAAAACGTGCAGTGAACACGTTGCCTGTCTGAGGTTTAAGATATCGAATTATTGATGGACTATCATAACCAACATACATATCGATCTTTCTTTGAGGTCTCATTTTTGTTCGTTGAGGCGGTGAAATAGATACATATACCGCGCATCCAAAAACTCTGAGATGAGAAATATCTGGTTCTTTACCAAATGCAAGCTGCAATTGTCAGGCCCCATGCTAATAAACAGAGAATATAGCACAATTGAGCACATAATCACAGAAGCGTAAAATCGGGCTTAAAAGTTTTTCGAAATCTTTTGTGCCTGAACTCAAAATAATCTTTCAAAATATTCATAATCAAAATACGAGTTAACTCAAACTCAGACACAGCAGGTAACAACAATCTCAAATCAAATACAAATCCCCAATACAATAAAACACGGAGCATCCCCCGGTTCAATACATATCATAAAATAAACTGGGACTCAAGGAAATGGGGATCGACCAGCTGGCACTCCACTAGGTCCAGCTTGGTTACATGAAGATCCTGCAAATGGGTAACACAGACCCAAACAACACAAAAGCAGGAAAAGAAATACGAGGTCAAGCCTCAGTACGAAGAGCTATCAAAATAGCTAATCATGAAACATGATATAATCAATGTTATGAAATGCATGAGGGCTATCAAGGATCGGATATCTAGACCAGTGTATCAACTGGCAAATCATCACAATCAGCCTCTATACCCGCACGGTGTATCAACCGGGGAAATCATCGGTCCGTGATCTTCAGAGCCCGTCAGCCCATCACAGCTCGGTGGTAGACGCTCGAATCCGACAGTCACCACTCCGATGATAGCGTTGGACTTTTCAGGCACGACACATCTGTCGGCCAGTCACAACGTGGCTCTCAATCAGGTCATCAATCAATCTGTCAATCAGGCTCAAGATGTATGCATGTATGCCAAGTCAATATTTAATTCACAATTCATACAATTCAATACGTGAAAGCAGAATGTACAACTCAAACAATTCAACAAACTGTATCACCTAAAAGCACAGAATCACATCAGCAGATTTCATAACATCAATCACAGCCATGTCCACGCTCAAAGCTGTTAAATCTGCTCCATTCGTACCTTCAAGCCTCAAATACCTCAACAGAGTTCTCACAAGTCGCTGCAACTCACGGCCTAGGAAACCAGATCTCTCCTGGCTCGGAAAACACGGTAGAGACTCCCTGGAACTGAAAATCTGTACAAGGTATCTAACAATTCAGTTAAATTCGAACTCAACAGCTAAGGTTCTAAGGTCCAGTAGCATAACTCAGCTACCAAATCCTACAGAGTATTACTAAACCCTAAAACGAGGCTTAAATTGGCAAGGAATCACTTACCCAGAAGCGTACAACAATCAAAAAACGCTCAATCTGATTTCTCCAGAAATCCTCGTACACCAGCAGCTTCACGCTCACTTCCACAAGTTGTTCCACAACCTCTAATGAGTAGCAATCGATAGAGCAACTCACAAGGAATCCAGCGCCACCAAAATCATCGAAAACAAAGGCTGGAATCGACAGAAATCTAGGGAAGAAACGTTCTGTGAACAGTAGCTAAAACGAGGATTTGAATATGGAGATAAGAAATGTCGGGTTCAGAATAATTCTAAGTGTCGATCAACACTTATCTATATATCTCCCAATTCCAACAGCTGCTGTTCACAAAATCATCAGACATCGAAACAGTAGGTATCTTACAACAGAAACCAGCGTTTGCTCTCAACAGAAATCAGCAGCAACAATCAGGCATTGCATTACTCTTCATGCACCAAAAACGACGCCGCATCAACTAATCAAAACGACACCGCAGTGCACCAACAACTGATAACAGATTCCTTTCGAAACAACCAACAGCTGGTCACGCTAAACAATTCAAACGACGACGTAAGGGACACGTCACCTTCGCTGCCAACAGCTGATCAAAAGCGTTGCACCCAAAACGCTGCGTTTCAACTTATCAAAACGACGTCGCTTCACCATCAGCGACTGGTTCCTCAAACCAACAGCTGGTCGCTCGACTAAATCAATCCCTCACAATCGCAACTGCTGATTTGCACTTCAACAACAGCAGTCAAGACTAAAAGGTTGACCAACACGTGTCGCGTTATCGTTAATCCTCGCACCCGCGCACTTGCTGCCAGCAGATACCTCTTCAAGCGCTACTACTGAATAGCAAAACGACGACACATAGTTCACTCGCTAGAGTATATGTCTGAAATTCAACTGGAATCAGATTTCTCTCGCAAAACCCTCAAATCTACGCTACAAATCCCAAATCAATTTCGATTAATCACTAATCTAAAATCTGATTCCTCACATTCTCCCCACCTTAAGATATTTCATCTTCGAAATCAAAGGCAAACTCACGGACAGAAACAATCAAATAATCAAATCAATCACCAACAACTAAACAAGCTCAAATAAAAGCTTTAGAAATTACCTGGAATTCGCACTATCAGTGCTCAAATAGATGAGGCCACTCCTGTCTCATATTCTCCTCAACCTCCCAGGTAGCTTCTTCTCGGCCATGCTTACTCCATTGGACCATCACCAACGGAATTTTCTTGTTCCTCAATTGTTTCTCCTTCCTATCCAGAATCTGCACTGGATATTCAACATAACTCAAGGCAGAATCCAGCTCAACTTCGTCGGTTCTCAAAACATGGGACGGATCTGGCTCATATTTCCTCAACATTGACACATGAAAAACGTCATGTATCGCTGCTAACTCATCAGGCAGCCTCAATCGATAAGCCAACTGTCCGATCCGCTCAACAATCTCGGAGGGACCAACGAATCTAGGAGCTAATTTGCCTTTAAATCTGAATCGCATAACGCTCTTGAAAGGAGAAACTTTGAGAAATACTCGATCGCCAACCTCAAACTCTAACGGTCGACGTCTTCGGTTAGCATATTTGGGAAATCTATCTTGTGCAGCCTTCATTCTACTTCAAATCAAATCAATCCGATCTTTCATATGCTGCACAAATTCAGGGGTAGAAAGCTGTTTCTCACCAACTTCTTCCCAAAAAATCGGAGATTTGCACTTACGACCATACAACGCCTCAAATGGAGCCATCCCGATAGTCACCTGGTAGCTGTTGTTATACGAAAACTCAACCAAGGACAAAGAATTCTGCCAGCCACCATTGAAATCCATCACGGATGCCCGCAGCATATCCTCTAAGGTCTGAATGGTCCGCTCAGACTGACCATCTATCTGTGGGTGATAGGCTGTACTCATAGCCAATCTCAAACCTATCGCTGCTTGCAGACTCTTCCAAAAACGAGAAGTGAACCTTGGATCTCTATCAGACACTATCGAAACAGGAACTCCATGCAATTTAACCACATGGTCGATGTACAGTTTCGCCATTTTATTCATGGAACACCTCACATCATAGGGAATGAAATGGGATGACTTCGAAAGTCTATCAATCACTACCCAAATCGCATCACATCCCCTACTCGATCGAGGTAGATGAGTCACAAAATCCATGGCGATGTGCTCCCAATTCCATTGGGGCACCTCCAAACTCTATAGCAATCCACCAGGTCTCATTCTCTCAGCCTTGACTTGCTGGAAATTCAGACACCTAGCCACAAAACCAGAGATGTCGCTCTTCATGCCTTCCCACCAGTAGTGAGATTTCAAGGCTTGATACATCTTTCTCTTGCCCGGATGCAGACTAAACCGGCTACAATGTGCATCATTCAGAATGGTCTCTTTCAAATCGATCAAGTTCGGAACCATCAATCTTCATTGAAATCTCGGACATCCATTAGAAGTAACAGAGAAATCCTCAGACTGACCACTTCGGGCTTTAATCTTCAACTCATGAACATATGGATCAGTCCTCTGCGCCTCCCTGATGTCACTCACAATCTGTGGTTCTACTTGAATCGAAGAAACCATAAAGTACTGATCACCCGGCTGGAATCGCCAACCAGAAGTACTCAACTGCTCATATACTTTTGAGACATTCAAAAACGAAAGCATCGCAGCTGGGTCTTCCTACTCAATGCATCGGCAATCGAGTTCATCCACCCAGGCTGATATTGAATCTCACAGTTAAAGTCCTTGAGCAATTCCATCCATCTTCATTGCCTCATATTCAAGTCTGACTGCGTGAAGATATATTTCAGGCTCTTGTGATCGGTGTACACCACAAATTCTTCACCATACAGATAATGTCGCCAAATCTTCAAGGCAAACACTATCGCAGCCAACTCCAAATCATGAACATGATACCTCATCTCGTGAGGCTTCAATTGTCGAGACGCATAGGCAATCACGTACCTTTCTGCATCAAAACACATCCCAAACCATTGAGAGAAGCATCGGAGCACACAACGAATCCTCCAGATCCAGACGGCAGAGCCAAAACAGGAGCAGTAGTCAACTTCTCCTTCAACGTCTGAAAACTGTACTCGCATTCATCCATCTAAACGAACTTTCGATCCTTCTGAGTCAATTGAGTCATCGGCCTGGCTATCGAAGAGAACTTCTCGATAAAACGCCTGTAATAGCCAGCCAATCCCAAAAAGCTTCGGATCTCAGAAACGTTCCTAGGTCGCTCCCAGTTAAGAACTGCTTCGACCTTACTCGGATCCACCGAAATCCCTTGCGCTGAAATCACATGACCCAAAAAGATAATTTGGTCAAGCCAAAATTCGCACTTGCTGAACTTGGCGTACAACTGCGAGTCCCTCAACCTCTGCAACACCAGTCTAAGATGCTCCTTATGCTCTCTCAAGCTCCTCGAATACACTAAGATATCGTCTATGAAGACAATCACGAACCGATCGATGTACTCGCTAAAGACAAGATTCATAAAATCCATGAAAACAGCTGGGGCATTCGTCAACCCAAACGGCATCACAAGAAACTCATAATGCCCATATCTCGTCCGAAAAGCTGTCTTCGCTACATCGGCGTCTCTAATCCGCAACTGGTGATAGCCAGAGCGCAAATCAATCTTCGAGTACACCACCGACCCTTGCAACTGATCGAACAAGTCATCAATCCTCGGTAAAGGATACTTGTTCTTCACCGTCGCTTTATTCAACTGTCGAAAATCCACGCACATCCTCATAGACCCATCTTTCTTCTTCACGAAAAGAATCGGAGCTCCCCAAGGCGATATACTCGATATAATGAAGCCTTTCTCCAAGAGATCTCTCACCTGATCTTTGAGCTCTTTCAACTCTGCTGGCGCCAACCGATATGGAGCTCTAGAAATCAGGGTCGTACCGGGCACCAATTCGATACTGAAGTCAATCTCACGCTTAGGAGGGAATCCAGGAATCTCATCCAGAAACACGTCGGGAAACTCTCGGACGATCGGAATATCGCTCAACTCCAATTGGGGCTCTTGGGAAACATCAAGCGCATAAATCATGAATCCAGCATTATATAGCTATATCAGGCTAAACATCTCCATGGCGGATACCAGTGGAATCTTCGAGCGCGAATTAGCACCATAGAAATCCCACTTCTCACCCGAATCAGGGCAAAATCTCACCACACCATGAAAACAATCGACAGTAGCCTTATAGCTAGATAATACATCCATTCCCAAGATGCAGTCAAAATCTCTAATTCCAAAAACAATCAGATTGGACACCAAAACATGCTCATCAAATCGAAGCACAAAATCCAACACTGCTTCACGGGACCACCGACTCATACCAGCAGGGGTCGACACGGAAACAACATCAGACAATGGGGAAGAACTCAACTGTTAGGATAAAATTTATAGTTTTGGTGATAACAAAGAAAAGAAAAGATTTGGAATTAAATGACAATATTTGAATAATCTCTTCATGATGATCAACATTGCTGACAACAGTGATTAGCTCAAGCTACAGTTATAAGTTTCGAGTTGATCAAAATCAGATCTTGGAACAGTGGAGTGATTGATTTGGCTATTCGAGTTTTGATGAAGTATTTTGAGAAGAGATATCTGCCAACAGCTCTTGTCTACTGTATCGTAATGGTATATGCAAACAGCAACGGGAACAGTGACTCGTTCTACCAACAGAAAGGGCAGTATACATTGATAAGTTTGCTCGACAGATCTTGAAACAGTACTATTTATCGACTGGTGATATCAGACCTTGCTACAGTATTGTTCTTGAAAAGAGTACAAGTATCTATCGACAGCTTTTCGTAAACAGTTAGACACGACATCGTTTGCCTCAACGGATTTGATGACGTCAGCCACAGGAAAACACCAGACATCATGACGTCACCATCATATTCAGCTTCAACGATCTCAACAGACATGACGTCAGCAGTGCTAAATCTTGTAAATGGAAAGATATGATGACGTCATCAGTACTGATATTCGCAAATGGTTGAATCTCGTTTACTGTGACAAATCTCTCGACAGCAAGGAACTGTTCATTCGTCTTCTTCAAGGAGAGATCTGTCGATAGAAAAGATTTCAGGCGCAAGCATAAAGTTGATTCAAATTCGATCGTATACTCAATTGGAAAAGATCGATGACCAAAACAAGAATCACTCATACTTCCTGAAATTAAGGAGACGAGGTTAGTACTATCTTTGGAAAAATAGTACACATTGACGGAGGCGATTTCAACGGAAGTGCACACATATGGAAATGATACTCGCATCCCTGACGAAACGCAATTTACCATATAATGAAGCAAGATTGACGGCGCTCTACTGTCAGGAATTCAAAAAGGATTTGTTGCCTTATCTGGATTCATCGACCGTTGAACGAAGATTATAAATAGCAGACATTTTGCATTGAAGAACAACTCTCGCCACTGCTATTTCTTCTTCTTCTTCTTCTTCTTCTTCTTCTTCTTCTTCTTCTTCTTCTTCTTCTTCTTCTTCTTCTTCTTCTTCTTCTTCTTCTTCTTCTTCTTCTTCTTCTTCTTCTTCTTCTTCTTCTTCTTCTTCTTCTTCTTCTTCTTCTTCTTCTTCTTCTTCTTCTTCTTCTTCTTCTTCTTCTTCTTCTTCTTCTTCTTCTTCTTCTTCTTCTTCTTCTTCTTCTTCTTCTTCTTCTTCTTCTTCTTCTTCTTCTTCTTCTTCTTCTTCTTCTTCTTCTTCTTCTTCTTCTTCTTCTTCTTCTTCTTGCGACTGCTAACAGATTCGTCAGCAGTACTTATAACTTGAATCTTCTTCTTATTCTTCAGCAAGCTTCTCAATACTTGATTCAGCTGGTTCGCTTCGCACTTTAGCTTTTCAGCTGGTTGTTATTGTTTCAGCTGGATTATCATGCTCCAGCTGATTACGAACAGCTGATGTAACTCTGGACGTCTCCATTGCTAATTCAACTGCTGATTCCATGAACACCAAACCACTGCTGATCGATATATTGCGAACCATCTGCTGGACAGATATAGCTGCTGCTGATCGTCTTCTTTGTGCCTAAAATCTGTACACTCAAGTAGAATTGTTAGAATCACAATAATAGGTTTTGTGTAATTCAAAACTTAATTAGGATCTGTAACAAACCAACTGCTGAACATTTATATTGTGAACCATCTGCTGAACATATTCTTCGACCTGAAATCTGCGCACTAGAGTAGAATTGTTAGAAACACAATAATAGGTTTTGTGTAATTCAAAACTTAATTAGGATCTGTAAAAACAGATCCAACAAAAATCGAAGGATTTCATTCAACCCCCCCCCCCTTCTGAACTCCTATTTACTTAGTGATCCTATTTCTGGGACTATCAAGTGGTATCAGAGCAGGCAATCTCAGTTATTGAACAGTATTTGTTTCGTGCTTCTTTATACATATGAACATGTCTATCTCACACAACAAAATTCCTTTGTTTTCGAGGGAAGAGTACGACGACTGGAAGATTAGGATGCAAGAATATCTGGCGGCCATGGATGATGACATGTGGTATGTCATCACAGAAGGACCGTTGAAAATCATGAAGGCTAATATTGCTGTTGCCGTAACAAGTGGCGAGCCTCAGTTTCTTCCGAAAGCTAGACATGAGTACACTAATGAAGATAAGAAAAAGGCTAACCTCGATAACGTGGCCAAGGACATCTTATTCAAGACGCTGGATAAATATAAGAACATGTTTAGCAAAGTCAAGAACTGCACGACTGCTAAAGACATATGGGATAAGCTAATCCAAATATGCGAAGGAAGTGATGAGACGAAAGAAAACAAGCTGACAGTGGCGCAGCAGAAGTACGAGTCCATAAAGATGAAGGACGGGGAGACTATGACTGAATTTGATGAAAGATTCAGTGCCATTGTGATCGAGTTAAATAGTCTGGGCAAAGAATACAGTAACCGGGAGTTGGCCCTGAAAGTGATGAGAGCATTACCTAAAGAATGGGACGTAAAGACGATGGCCATGAGGGAGTCCAAGGATCTGAACAAGATGGAGCTCCATGATTTATTTGCAAATCTAAAGGCCTATGAGTTTGAGCTCGAAACCAGATCAGAAGCGCCTTCAACATCCCAACCGACAAAAGCTCTTGCTGCTACAACCGTTGAACACTACTCACCCAGCACTAGCAAGTCAGTAGAGCAGCTCAGCGATGATGTTATGTCCCTCTTCACAAAGAAGTTTGGGAAATTCATGAGAAAATCCTTTCACCCTTCCTCTCCCTACAATAATTTTAATAAATCTGATAAAGCTACCTCCGATTTAATATGTTATAACTGTGATCGTCCAGGTCATTTCGCTGCTGAGTGCAATAGACCTAAGAGAGATAATAGACCCAGGCGAGATGACAAAAGAGCCGACGATCGATACAAAAAAGAGGAAAGATACAAGCGTGACGAGGAAGATGATGAAAGAGAAGTTGATAGGTCCAAGGACAAGTCCAAAGAGAAAATCAAGGAAAGATCAAAGGACCGACGAATGAAAACCAGCAGCAACAAGAAATTCAGTCGATGAAACGACCGCAAGGTGTTGATGGCTGAAGAAAGCACGAAGAGCTGGGCAGATTCAGACTCAGAAACATCTAGCACCAGCTCATCCTCAAGTGATAGTGAACAGGAGGAGGTTCACTGCTTCATGGCTGATCAAACAGACGATGATGAGGTATTCGACTTTGCTAATTCTGAATTCACACGTGAGGACCTAGTTCAAGCACTGAATGATATGGTCCATGAGTACAAGACTCTGTCTCACACATTCGAGGAAATCAAAGCTGAAAACGCAAGTCTGAAAAATAGTTCAGCTGAATCAAGTTCTGATGAGCTTGAAGATACTAGCTTAAAGACTGAGTTGAGTAAGCTGAAGATAGAGAATGATTTGTTGAGAAATGAAGCCAGCGAGCTCAAGGCTGAAGTCGATAAATTAACTGAAGAAATGAGCTCCTGGAACAAGGCTAATCGTTCCCTCTACAAGCTATATGAAAGCCAAAAACCATTAAATGATAAAACTGGTGTGGGTTTCAATTATGATAGCAGCCTTGGAGAAACTAGTACTCAATCACAGCCGGTGCATGACAAGCTCAATAAAAGGATCTTTGTCAGCGTTGGTATGATACATGATTGCCTTGAATCGATGCGATACAATGACCAGGATACTTCTCAGCCGGATCGTAAAGGAAAAGGCAAAGTCGGTATTGGCTATCAAAGGCCTGAGAATTCAAAGCCAGGCTGGCTAAAGAACAAGCTGAACGAGGACAAAGCGAAAGCTGGTCCAAAATTCTTTGTTCCCAACCAGGCGAGGCATTATTCGAGGAAGGCAAAAACTGAATGGACACGAAACCAGCCGAGAAGGAATCCATATGGTCAAAATATCAAGTCAAAATTCAAAAGACCAGCACGAGATTTCGCACACACTTTCGTGGATCCTAGAACTGGAAAAACCGTGAGGATTGTTCAAATCTGGGTCCCGAAAGGGGTAATCCAATCAGGACCCAAGTAAAATTGGGTACCAAAATTTGCTTTGTATGTTTGTAGGGTTACAGGTACAAAGCAGCAGCCGATGCATCAACAATCTGGTACTTAGACAGCGGATGTGCGAGACACATGACTGGAAATCCCAAACTATTAACAGATGTTGTCCCTCACAAAGGAGCAAAGATAGTCTTTGGAGACAATGCTTACGGTAACACTGTGGGTAAGGGTAAGCTTACCCATGGTAACATTTCAATATCTGACATTCTTGTTGTTGATAATCTTAAATACAATTTAATCAGAATTAGTCAACTATGTGACAAAGGTTACATAGTCAAGTTTCAACAACACACATGCACAGTTCAGAACTCAACTGGTCTAACCGTGTTGGTAGGAAAACGTTCGGGGAATACCTACATTATCAACTGGTTAGATCAGCAGGCAACTGAACAATTGTGCCTCGCAGCTGGCTCCTCCAAGAGCTGGTTGTGGCACCAGAGAATGAATCACTTGCATTTCAAAACAATTGCTAAGTTGAGTCAGCATGATTTGGTTTCTGGTCTGCCAAAAATCAGTTTTTCAAAGGACAAGATTTGTGCAGCTTGTCAGCTGGGAAAACAAATAAAATCCACTTTCAAAAACAAAGGCGGTAAACGTTCTTCCCGTTGCCTTGAGCTCTTGCACATGGATCTCTTTGGTCCTATTTCAGTCACGAGCTTAGGGGGAATGTCATACACCCTTGCAGTTGTTGATGATTTTTCAAAATATACTTGGGTGTTGTTTTTAAAAGCAAAATCTGAAACCGCCGACCAGCTAATAAAACTTTTGAAACGTTTACAAAACGACAAATCTTGTTCAGTCAACCGGATAAGAAGTGATCGCGGTACTGAATTTCTAAATCTTAAA
>KQ993041.1:18045-37172 GCA_001598015.1 Dorcoceras hygrometricum
TGCAAAGCAACGCAACTCCAACAGATCTTGATACGTCACGCATCGTGCAAACGAACGCAACTCCAACAGATCTTGCTACAGCAAATGCTACTGCCACTACATCAACAGCTAACGCAACAGTGTCAAACATACCAATAGTAAATGACGAAGCTATCCACGGCACTCAGGGGGAACAAGGAGCAAATCCCATTGGACTTGATCTTCGGTGGAATAGAAATCATCCACCTGAGCAAGTCATAGGTAACATTCAATCCCCTGTTCGCACTAGAGGCCAGCTATCTCATGATCATTTTGATGCTGCATTTTTATCTCATGTAGAACCTAAGATAATCGATGAGGCCTTAGCTGACCCAAGTTGGTTAGATGCCATGCAGGAAGAACTTAATCAGTTCGAACGCAATAAAGTATGGACACTTGTACCTAGACCTAAAAATCATTCAGTCATAGGTACTCGTTGGGTCTTTAGAAATAAACTGAATGAAGATGGCATAGTCACTAGAAACAAAGCCAGGCTGGTAGCACAAGGCTTTAGGCAAATGGAAGGGATAGATTTTGATGAGACCTTTGCACCAGTGGCTAGATTAGAAGCCATTAGAATGTTCCTCGCATATGCTGCATACAAAGACTTTAAAGTCTTTTAGATGGATGTCAAGAGCGCTTTTCTGAATGGCGTCTTGACAGAGGAAGTGTACGTTGCACAACCTCCTGGCTTCGTTGATCATAAAAATCCAGAGTTTGTTTACAAACTGGACAAGGCTCTATATGGGTTGAAGCAAGTACCCAGAGCCCGGTATGACACTCTCACAAAATTCTTGCTTGAGCATTAATTCACAATAGGCACAATATATAAGACATTGTTCAAATTTGCTAAGGATGATCACGTCTTGCTTGTTCAAATTTACGTTGATGATATTATTTTTGGGTCAACTAACCCCAAACTGTGCAAGAAGTTTTCTAAATTGATGCAGGATAAATTTGAGATGAGCATGATGGGGGAGCTGACTTTCTTCTTAGGCTTACAAGTGCGTCAGTTGGAGAATGGAATATTCATCAACCAGGCTAAATACACTAAAGAACTGCTGAAGAAATTTTGGAATGGAAAAAAGCTCAGCAGCAGCTACTCCCATGAGCTCCACGATCAAGATGGACAAAGATGAAGCTGGAACTGCCATTGAGGTATCCTTGTATCGTGGTATTATAGGCTCTTTGCTTTATTTGACTGCTAGCAGACCAGACATCATGTTTGCTGTCTGTTTGTGTGCTAGATTCCAAGCAGAGCCAAAGCAATCGCATTACATTGCTGTAAAGCGAATATTGAAATATTTGAAGGGCACTACTAACGTGGGTCTTTGGTATCCCAAAGACTCCGGCTTTGAACTAATTGGGTACAGTGACGCAGATTACGCAGGTTGCAGGATTGATCGCAAGATCACAAGTGGAACATGTCAATTTTTAGGGGATCGATTGATCTCTTGGTTTAGTAAGAAGCAGACATCAATTGCCACATCAACTGCTGAGGCGGAATATCTTGCTGCTGGCAGTTGTTGCGCACAAATTCTCTGGATTCAACATCAACTGAAGGATTATGACATTGATGCTTCTGAAGCTCCTATTCTCTGTGACAACACTAGTGCGATTGCAATCACCCAGAACCCTGTACTGCATTCACGCACCAAGCACATCGATATTAGGCATCACTTCATAAGATACCACGTGCTAAAGAAGGACGTCCGGTTGGAGTATGTGTCGACGGAGCTACAAGTCGCTGACATCTTCACAAAACCTCTGCCAGACGCTAAGTTTTCCTATTTTAGGAATATATTAGGTCTCTTAGAACTGCCATAAATCTGTCTATATGCTAACAATTGTCGTAGGTCGAACAGCTAGGCTTACGTCAGCAGTGGGTCATCTCTTAATGAAGAACAACTTTGCTTACGTAAGCATCACCGTTGGACGTCGCTCTATCAAGAAAAACAGCAGTGCTTGCGTCATCATCGCGTCACACGTTCAGGGGGAACAGCGATGCTTGCGTCAGCGCTACCATCGCAATACTAACCATCACGAAAACAGCACTGCTTACGTCATCCCATCTATTCGTATTGAAAGGAAATAGATCTGCTTACGTAAGCATTGCTGATAGAGGTTTGTATGTCGTAGGGGGAACATGGTCTATGTGTTGATAAGCGTGAAGTCACTTGAACAGGGGAAGTCTATCAACAGATATCTCCTGTACACAATTGATGCTTATCTGTTACCATATTCCTCTCCATTCTACGCAATATTAAAACAGATTTACTTAGGTGCGATGTTTTAAAGATTTTGGCGCGTCCATATTATTTTAATCTTTTCCAGTACAGGTAAAATATTTGCAAAATCTTTTCTAAAAATAGTACGCACCATCGGATGATTGACACGTGTTGTCCTTCATTCTCATCGTCACATCAACATTCTTTCTCTCTCCTCACCGTTCATATTCACCATCTTTATTTAAGGCATTTCAAATATTTACTCAAACTTACTGAGAACTCACAATATTTGCCTTCTATTGCTCTCGCATTCTTTGTTCTTGTGCGTTCGCATTTGCAGACACCCCTTGCACTCTCAAATGGCATCCGCATTCATCACCTACTCTTATCAAATCAACTTCGAGTCCGTTCTGATGATTCATGACCATGAAGGGATGCTCAACATGTTTAAAGCTCTGGAGGACAGTGGTCTCAGACGATTTCTAGCCTGTGAATCGATTTTATATGAAACGGAGATAGGGCACTTCTTTGACACAGCATTAATCCAGGACGAAGATATCACCTGCGTAATCTCAGGCAAGTTTGTGTCTATCTCACCAACTATGTTCGCAAAGGTGTTTGATTTGCCCACGGAGGGGATTACAAATTTCTCTGAAGTACCAAAGGATAAAGTGTATGATGCACGGAGCCTTTTCTCACAGAAGGGTGTGCAGATTGACGTTCATGGCAAGAAGAAATTTATGAAACACGAATTTCGTTTGTTGAATGACATCTTAGCAAAGGCCATTACTGTTAAGGCAGGTTCCTTTGATTCTGTCACTGTCGAACGTTTCCAGATGATGACTGCAATTCAGTATGGGTTGAAAGTGGATTTGGGAAAAGTGTTGTTTAATGTTTTAAAAGATATGGTGGATAGGTCGCAGAAGAAAGCAAAGGGCTTTGCTGCACAAATCGGTGTTTTATTGAAGGGTATTCCTGCTATCACTATGGGCGATGGTGTTCCATTCCCCAGTGC
Source organism: Dorcoceras hygrometricum (assembly GCA_001598015.1). Classification (NCBI taxonomy): domain Eukaryota; kingdom Viridiplantae; phylum Streptophyta; class Magnoliopsida; order Lamiales; family Gesneriaceae; genus Dorcoceras; species Dorcoceras hygrometricum. The sequence goes on from KQ993041.1 coordinate 21,307, forward strand.
CAAAGTTATATCTATGAGGACTGTTCACACATACATTGTGACCAACACTACTATCGATGCTCGCACGGAGAGTGAGGAGCCGGGGATGGCTAAAACACCAAAGGCGAAGAAGAAACCTTCATCTGCTGATGAGATGACAGTAGATATGTTTGCTGACTTTACTGCATCAAAGAAAGATCAGCTACTGAGGCTGATGCACCTATCATTACAAAGAAGCGGCGCACGGGGAAGAGCAAGCCCTTAGTCTCCCAAGCACAGTTGGATATTGTGCAGGTGGCTACTGATGTTGAGCGATGGATATTGTGCAGGTGGCTACGGATGTTGAGCCAATTCAGATTGTTGATCCTACTCAGGCTGCCGCAACTGTCCCCACTCTTATGCTCAAACAAAAATCTCGCAAGAGGAGATTGGTTCTATCCAGGGAGTCTGATGATGATTCAGTGGGAACAGAGGAGATTATTAAAAAGGCTGATGCTGTGGTTGTTATGAGTACGGTTGAAGCTGACATAGAGAAGGTTTTAGAGGAAACTTTGGCGTTGGGGGTGACTGCGACAGAACGGGAAAGTCAGGGTTTTGATGAAGCACTGTTTGAGGAAGACTTTGCTAGATGGTTGGATGACTTTGTTGCAAGACACAATGAGCCAGAATTGGTTAGCACAAATAATGAGGCACAAGCTACGGGCGGCACTAACTCCGTGGTTGACAAGGAGGTGAACATGCCCATTGATGATCTTTTAATACAAATTTCCGATGACCTGTTGTTGCCAATTACTGCTGCTGAAGTTACCATGATAAAGCTCGGTGCATACTCTTTTTGGAGATAAGGGGAAAGCTAAACTGGGAGAGGACGAACAGGTTACAGACAACGCCGCTAGGAAACTTTTCGCTTTGATCTGTAGAGACGTTGAGGTTCTGGTCCAAGTGCGTGATAGTTTGATGCAAGCTATGGTTGATTTCTTTGCCTCATTTAGTCTCAATTCTATGCCCGATATGGACTCATTGAAAGATCTGAAAGAGAAGGAAAGGTTGATGCTGGCATGGACAGAGACAACCACACTAGTAATCGCTGTCAGGAGGCAACTATATGTTCTTATAAAATATCGCGAATTACTCCTGCGCACAGTTTTGGAATCCTATCAGAGATATCTCACACCTGATCTACCATGGAATGCTCTGGCCATCCAAGTTGAAAATTTGTTGTCTGTTGCTCATTCTCACTCTCTTGAAGACCTCAAAGCACAGCAACAGGAGCTCAACATTGAAATGGTGCAATCACAATCTTCTCTGCCTACCATTGACTACATTGACAGTGGTGATGTCCGTCTTGCCCACTTTTATTCCATAGCAAATTCTAGCTGTTGGGTACGGCCAGTGTTTTTGATGAATGGAGTTTGGACGCCTGTTCAGGGTCCTGAATTTTGGAGTAGCAGTTGCAACTTATCGTTATTTTTGGACAACCTACAAATACCAGGACCTGCAATTCAAGAGCTTTTTGTTCCGCTCATCTCTTTTATTGAGCCTGACCAATATTGGGCAACTGTCCCGTGGTTGATGAGGATTTGGCGTTGGACCAAGGTTTGTGAGGAAGTTGTTGCATTTAATCTGTCTGGTGGTCTGAGACCAGTGAGGAAGGATGCATGCTACGCGATTACAGTACATAACTTGGGAGTGGAGCGCATTCCCGCCAATTTTCTGCGTTTGTTTGCACAAGGTTTGGCCTGTAATAGTTTTATTGATTCAGTTGTCAAGAAGGATTTGGGAGATACAGAGGAAGTTGTTTTGACGGGTGTTGAGGAAGTAGACTTGGTTTCTTCCGATGTGTCTACAGTGTATCGTTACCCCTCTCCACCTTCACCAGGGGTCGATTCTCTTGAGCATGATCTACGTTTTGCACTTGGCCCTGCTATTTTCTCTCATATTGAGCAGGAGGAGCGCTTATATTTTGTTCAAAGCCCAGATTCTCCTCCAGCAGACTCTCCACATCATGAATCCAGTTCCTCCTCTACCGATGTTTCCTTGCATTTTGACTCTACAGATGTACCTGTGCATGCTCAAGCTGCAACTCATGCCCCTGCTTCAGTTGATTTTACTAAGCTTGCCGAGATCCTTGAAGACCTCCAATCATCTCTTGCTCAGCGTATTCATGACTCTAATTGCGAGATGTTATCCAAGCTTAATAGTGTTGAATTGGGCGTTCGAGGGGATCTTCTAAAGATGCAAAGCCTGCTTCGCCAGTCTTTTGAGACTGCGTGTCGAGTTCTTGAGAGACAAAGCAATACTCACACAGCTCAAATCACTGATCGTAAAAAGGGATTGATGGGGCCCGTTGGCACTATATTTGGCGACCTCTTTGATATCAAAAAGAAGCAGCGAGAGCAAGATGCCAGGCTCCTTACTATGGATGAACAGATTACTGCTATCAGGAACGAACACTTGGAGTTTCAATCAAAGATAGCAGCAGACATGCTGAGCCTTTCCACCCAAGTAGGTGACATCGCCGATTTCCTAAGAAGTGGTGTTGCCAAAAAGGGGGAAATGGGAAGTAGCAGCCGACCAACTACTATGAGAGCGCAAACCCAAACGATGCCAGCGCAAACTCAAATGCTGCCACCCACGACGGGAACTTTAGAAGAAAGAGTTGCACAGGCGAGGAGGCACATCATAGAGACTGGACAAGTGACAAGTGTAGAAGAGGCTACTGTAAGAGTTATGGAAGCTGACAGACGGGAATCTGAGAGGTTGGATAGAGAGAGGAGAGAACGTAGGCAAAGTAGGAGTGGAACTTACAAAAGAAGAAGATGATACTGATTAGAATCTCCTGTACTTTGTTGCGTTAATGATATTTGCTATCAGCAGGCATTGTGCAACTTATTGAAGCTTATCTTTACTTATCGGCTGCTAAGTTTTGTCATCACCAAAAAGGGGGAAATTGTTAGGATAAAATTTATAGTTTTGGTGATAACAAAGAAAAGAAAAGATTTGGAATTAAATGACAATATTTGAATAATCTCTTCACGATGATCAACATTGCTGACAACAGTGATTAGCTCAAGCTACAGTTATAAGTTTCGAGTTGATCAAAATCAGATCTTGGAACAGTGGAGTGATTGATTTGGCAATTCGAGTTTTGATGAAGTATTGAGAGAAGAGATATCTGCCAACAGCTCTTGTCTACTGTATCGTAATGGTATATGCAAACAGCAACGGGAACAGTGACTCGTTCTACCAACAGAAAGGGCAGTATACATTGATAAGTTTGCTCGACAGATCTTGAAACAGTACTATTTATCGACTGGTGATATCAGACCTTGCTACAGTATTGTTCTTGAAAAGAGTACAAGTATCTATCGACAGCTTTTCGTAAACAGTTAGACACGACATCGTTTGCCTCAACGGATTTGATGACGTCAGCCACAGGAAAACACCAGACATCATGACGTCACCATCATATTCAGCTTCAACGATCTCAACAGACATGATGACGTCAGCAGTGCTAAATCTTGTAAATGGAAAGATATGATGACGTCATCAGTACTGATATTCGCAAATGGTTGAATCTCGTTTACTGCGACAAATCTCTCGACAGCAAGGAACTGTTCATTCGTCTTCTTCAAGGAGAGATCTGTCGATAGAAAAGATTTCAGGCGCAAGCATAAAGTTGATTCAAATTCGATCGTATACTCAATTGGAAAAGATCGATGACCAAAACAAGAATCACTCATACTGCCTGAAATTAAGGAGACGAGATTAGTACTATCTTTGGAAAAATAGTACACATTGGCAGAGGCGATTTCAACGGGAGCGCACACATATGGAAATGATACTCGCATCCCTGACGAAACGCAATTTACCATATAATGGAGCAAGATTGACGGCGTACTACTGTCAGGAATTCAAAAAGGATTTGTTGCCTTATCTGGATTCATCGACCGTTGAACGAAGATTATAAATAGCAGATTGTTTGAATTGAAGATTGACCTCTCGCCACTGCTATTGCTAAAACGCTGTCAAAATACTCCCAGAGCTTACTCTTCGTTGAACGCATTCAAAGCTCAAGCACTCAAAGAATCTTCATTTTTGATCTTCATTGTTATACCCTTCGAGTGTCACTCTCTGGTTCACATTATTGAATCAAGTTTCTTTGTCTTAGAAACCAGAGATTTTACAGTACTCACAAAGTGTATTCATTGTTGTATTTGATTGAGTCTGTAACAAACGTGCTTCTCAAAAAGCCGTTTGAAAACATTAAAGTGTTGTAACCAGCAGCTGCGTCTGCTTGGATTGTCGTTGTGAGATACTAGGAGTTCTCGTAGCTGCGGGTTACGGGATTGGGTGTTTGTAGAAAGGCTACTCTCATCAAAGTCTTCTAGTGAAACCTTCCGAGGAGGAAGAAGGGGAGACGTAGGACATTGAAGTCCGAACTTCCAGAAACAAACTCTGATCTCTATCTTTTACATTACGCAATATTATATTACTTGTGTTTATTTAAAGTTCACAAATTGATCGGTCGTTTTCCGCACATATATTGTTGACCGAGAAGTTTGAATATAACTGAGATATTCTTAAGTCTAGTAACTCAGACTTAAGTTAAGCAAGAAGCTTGCAAAACATTTTAAAAGAATGTTTTGAGCTGTGTGAGTATTGCTTTGTCTCTCAAGCGCATGAATCATGAATCCAGCATTATATAGCTATATCAGGCTAAACATCTCCATGGCGGATACCAGTGGAATCTTCGAGCACGAATTAGCACCATAGAAATCCCACTTCTCACCCGAATCAGGGAGAAATCTCACCACACCATGAAAACAATCGACAGTAGCCTTATAGCTAGATAATACATCCATTCCCAAGATGCAGTCAAAATCTCTAATTCCAAAAACAATCAGATTGGACACCAAAACATGCTCATCAAATCGAAGCACACAATCCAACACCGCTTCACGGGACCACAGACTCATACCAGCAGGGGTCGACACGGAAACAACATCAGACAATGGGGAAGAACTCAACCCATGCTCACACACAAACAACTCAGATATAAAAGAATGTGATGCTCCAGTGTCAAATAAAACTCTCGTAGGATAATCAAAAATAGAGCATGTACATGCGATCACTATGACAGGCGTCTCTCAGCCTACTCCGTAGGATAATCAAAAATAGAGCATGTACATGCGATCACTATGACAGGCGTCTCTCAGCCTACTCTCTCGTCAAAGCGCTCGCCTGGGCCTGCTGTGAAATCTGGAACTGAGGTCTCGAAGGAGCTCCAAACCTAGAAGGCTCACGGGGTTGCAATCCAAATCGCTGGGTAGGGGCAGGAAACTGCGGTCTTTGAGAAGAACCACCAGATGATCCCTGCTGTGAAGGAACTGAAAACTGACCCCTCAACAAAGGACATACTCTCTGAAAATGTCCGGGCTGTCCACAGTTATGGCAAAACCCCTGAAATCCGTGACACTGCGAAGCCGGATGCCTTCCACCACACTGTCCACAAGACAAGCTGCCTGAACCACTGCTAGAACCACTGCCAGAATCAGAACTCGCCGAACCAGAGGAACTCGAATTTGCCTTCTTCTTGAACTGTTTCCCTCGAGGTCGAAACCTTTGGCGATTCTTCTGCTGCTGCGACCCCTGAAGAGAATAAAAAGATTGCGACGCATCCTGAACAGGCTGATGGGTGCGTCCAGTAATCGGCTGAGTCGGAGCATCCTCCTCCAGCAAACTCTCCTCAATATCCACCGCTCGGTTCACTGCATCGATAAAGGTCGCAGGTGAACCAGACAAAACCATCCGGTACAGATCAGGCCTCAAGCCTTTTAGAAATTTGTTCCTCTTCGTCCTCTCCTGGTTGGCTACGTGTGGCACATACATCAAGAGAGCAGAAAACTGTCGGGCATACTCAGCCACTCGCATGCTGCCCTGCTTCAGGTTGTCGAACTCCCGCTCACAACTGTTGTAGTAGGAATCCGGGGTATACTCCTGTCGAAACGCCTCACAGAAGCTCTCCCAGGTGATCACAACCCCACTATCACGAAGGATACGAGAAGTACCCCTCCACCAGCGCTGTGCATAGTCTCTCAGCTGCAACACCACCAGCTTCAGCCGTTTCTCGGGAGCGTACTCCAGAGTATCGAACAACTCCTCCATCTGAACTAACCACACCTCAGCCATCACACCACCCTCGGCAGCAGAAAACGTCGGAGGGTTCGTCTGCTGAAACCTAGCTAAAACCAACTCCATCTCGCCTATCTGTCTAGTAACGTTCTCAACCTGCTGAATATAATCATCACTACCCGCCCTAGACTCCTCCTCGGTACACCTAGTCGTCCTACCTCTTCCTCTCCTCTGCGGCATCTTCATAAGTCTAGAGGTAAGATCTCACAGAAGATATATCACATAGACAGATAAGAGATCACATAAGTCACAGAGTCAATCAAAATCAACTCAAAAATCTGAGCCTAGACTCGCGTGTGATCAAAGGAAATCGAGCTTATCCCATTTTAAGCTCTGATACCAAAAATGTCAGGCCCGTGCTAATAAACAGAGAATATAGCACAATTAATCACATAATCACGAAAGCGTAAAATCGGGCTTAAAAATTTTTCGAAATCTTTTGGGCCTGAACTCAAAATCATCTTTCAAAATATTCATAATCAAAATACGAGTTAACTCAAACTCAGACAAAGCAGGTAACAACAATTCTCAAATCAAATACAAATCCCCAATACAATAAAACACGGGGCATCCCCCGGTTCAATACATATTATAAAATAAACTGGGACTCAAGAAAACGGGGATCGACCAGCTGGCACTCCACTAGGTCCAGCTTGGTTACCTGAAGATCCTACAAATGGGTAAAACAGACCCAAACAACACAAAAGCAGGAAAAGAAATACGAGGTCAAGCCTCAATACGAAGAGATATCAAAACAGCTAATCATGCAACATGCTATAATCAATGCTATGAAATGCATGAGGGCTATCAATGATCGGATAGCTAGACCACTGTATCAACTGGCAAATCATCACAATCAGCCTCTATACCCGCACGGTGTATCAACCGGGAAAATCATCGGTCCGTGATCTTCAGAGCCCGTCAGCCCATCACAGCTCGGTGGTAGACACTCGAATCCGACAGTCACCACTCCGATGATAGCGTAGGACTTTTCAGGCACGACACATCTGTCGGCCAGTCACAAAGTGGCTCTCAATAGGTCATCAATCAATCTGTCAATCAGGCTCAAGATGTATGCATGTATGCCAAGTCAATATTTAATTCACAATTCATACAATTCAATACGTGAAAGCAAAATGTACAACTCAAACAATTCAACAAACTGTATCACCTAAAAGCACAGAATCGCATCAGAAGATTTCATAACATCAATCACAGCCATGTCCACGCTCAAAGCTGTTAAATCTGCTCCATTCGTACCTTCAAGCCTCAAATACCTCAACAGAGTTCTCACAAGTCGCTGCAACTCACGGCCTAGGCAACCAGATCTCTCCTGGCTCGGCAAACACGGTAGAGACTCCCTGGAACTGAAAATCTGTACAAGGTATCTAACAATTCAATTAAATTCGAACTCAACAGCTAAGGTTCTAAGGTCCAGTAGCATAACTCAGCTACCAAATCCTACAGAGTATTACTCAACCCTAAAACGAGGCTTAAATTGGCAAGGAATCACTTACCCAGAAGCGTACAACAATCAAAGAACGCTCAATCTGATTTCTCCAGAAATCCTCGTACACCAGCAGCTTCACGCTCACTTCCACAAGTCGTTCAACAACCTCTAATGAGTAGCAATCGATAGAGCAACTCACAAGGAATCCAGCACCACCAAAATCATCGAAAACAAAGGCTGGAATCGACAAAAATCTAGGGAAGAAACGTTCTGTGAACAGTAGCTAAAACGAGGATTTGAATATGGAGATAAGAAATGTCGGGTTCAGAATAATTCTAAGTGTCGATCAACACTTATCTATATATCTCCCAGTTCCAACAACTGCTGTTCACAAAATCATCAGACATCGAAACAGTAGGTATCTTACAACAGAAACCAGCGTTTGCTCTCAACAGAAATCAGCAGCAACAATCAGGCGTTGCATTACTCTTCATGCACCAAAAACGACGCCACATCAACTAATCAAAACGACGCCGCAGCGCACCAACAGCTGATAACAGATTCCTTTCGAAACAACCAACAGCTGGTCACGCTAAACAATTCAAACGACGATGTAAGGGACACGTCACCTTCGCTGCCAACAGCTGATCAAAAGCGTTGCACGCGACTGGTTCCTCAAACCAACAGCTGGTCGCTCGACTAAATCAATCCCTCACAATCGCAACTGCTGATTTGCACTTCAACAATAGCAGTCAACACTAAAAGGTTGACCAACACGTGTCGCGTTCTCGTTAATCCTCGCACCCGCGCACTTGCTGCCAGCAGATACCTCTTCAAGCGCTACTGCTGAATAGCAAAACGACGACGCATAATTCACTCACTACAGTAGATGTCTGAAATTCAACTGGAATCAGATTTCTCTCGCAAAACCCTGAAATATACGCGACAAATCCCAAATCAATTTCGATTAATCACTAATCTAAAATCTGATTCCTCACAGCAATGGTGAGAATTTATGATATGCACTTGGTCTGATACGAATTAATGTAGCAGCATGTAAAATTACATGTCCCCATATGGAAATAAGGAGTTCTGTTTTCATAATCATTGGTCTAACAATCAGTTAATAGATGTTTAATAAATGATTCAGCTAATATTTTGTATATGTACATGATAAACATGATGCTCAACAGTAATTCCCACTGACATGCAATATTCATTGAAAGTTTTGGAAGTAAAATTCACCAGAATTATCGAGTCTAATATTCTTGATTGTATAATCAGGAAATTGAGCTCGTAATTTTATTATTTGAGCAAGTAATCTGCAAACGCCACATTCCAAGTTAATAATAAAGATACATGTGACCATATGCTGGAAGAATCTAATAAATATCATAAAGTATCAAAATGGTCCACATCGTGGATGAATTGGCCCACAAATATCACACTGAATACGTTCAAAAAACATGGATGATTCAGTTTTATCTTGGCTGGTGATGGCCTCATAATAAGTTTCCCAAGAGAACATGTTTTTCATTAAAACTTATTATTTTGAAAAATCCTCTAGTCTTTCAGTGGATGACCATGTGTATTTTTTATAATTATTCGCATCATTATTAAACCAGGATGTCGCAATCGATCATGTCAAGTATTTAATATTGGAGAATTTTGAACTACCATGTTTGACTCGATTGGTCTTATGTGCGTACAGTGAAATCCAATAGAGAACATTGGTAGTTTTTCAACTACATATTTATTTCCTGATTTATATGTGGTAAGACACATTTATTTCTTATTTTCTTCAGTCATTGACTGAGTATTCAACAAATTTCTTTTCGATTGTGGTGAAAACAGAGCATCAGTTCTCATAAATTTTGTACCATTAGGTAAGAAAAAACCTATCTTTACCACAACTTTCAATCAAGTCTACAGGATCCGATACAGTATTTATCATTGTTTTGTTGGTTTTTTCCAAGAAATATCTTTTATCTCGGAGAATAGTATGTGTTGTACCACTATTTAGTTATGCAAACTTCAATAGGCTTATTTCCTTGTATAGCTTTGTTCTTAGCATTTTTCAGATTAAGCCAGAAAACATAATTGAACATATGCAATTTTATTAGACAGCATAAAACATATAAGAAATATCAGCATAAAAATATATGAAAACTGTTACATTTATATATCATCATTGAATTGATTATTTTCAGAGAAATTAATCAGAAAATCTGCAGCATCAAAATGAGTCGAATCACTCAAGCGGGTCATTGCGTTCAGGAATTCTATCGTATGCATAAAATATGTAAGTAAGAGGTAAAAACAGATTTGACATAGGTAAATGATATAGAGCAGCGTAGCAGAAGATAAATGCACATGTGATGCAAGGTTGTCCGTGGCCAGACACACCAGTTAAGGAATGAGGACAAGGAAGCAAAACTGGAAAACGGCATATTAAAAAGAAATAGGGTGGGTTCCACGCAATTCTCCGAGAGAGGGGCCCATCTCCTTAAAATAGTCGAGTCTCAACACTCCTTACACGTATTACGCATGGGTCCCGTCATGTTTTCCCAAACCACAACTCCCTGCATTTATTATGATGGGGATTTCATTTCATTGTGTTCAGTGAAATTGGTCTATTTTTCTTTTTTCTTAATTGATTCTTTATAGAGTTTATGGACTCGACAAATACGAGACCAATGCCCTTTAATGTCGCATCTAAAACAAGAACTTCCAAATCTTTTTGAGTGATTTTCATTCGTACTCATGTTATCATGATGCCTCTTTTGTGGGTGGTTCATGGCTTCTTTTTTAGAGGGGTTATAGAAGTCACTACATCTATTATTTTCAAAACCACGACCATGTCCACAATCATGGCTATTTCTACGTACACGTCCATGTCCACGACCCCGACCCCGACCTCTGCCACAACCAAAATCTTGTCCACGAATTTGATTTTGGTTTCTTTCATTCTAAATCACCACATTTAATTCTTGAAATTTCGTTGATCCAGTAGGTCGAGATTGATGATTTCTCATTAGTAGCTCGTTATTCTTTTTAGCCACAAGAAGACATGCGATAAGTTCATAATATCTTGCAAATCCAGACACTCCATATTGTTGTTGTAGAGTTATATTTGATGCGTGAAAAGTGGAAAATGTTTTTTCAAGCATTTTCGATTTGGTGACCTCATGCCCACAAAAATTCAATTGCGAGACTATAGGTATATTGCTGAATCATAATCGCTGAACTTCTTAAAATCTTGGAATTTTAATGAATTTCCTTCATCACGAGCTGTCGGAAGTATAACTTTCCTTATATGTTCAAACCGTTCCCTTAATCCTTTCCATAAAGCCATGTGATTCTTTTCAGTGAGATATTCACATTTCAACCCCTCATTTCTCTTGTGATGAAGATATATTGTTTTCTTTAATGGTCTCACTTAGACCTAATGATCCAAGATGCATATCGAAATCGAGAGTCCATTGCATATAATTTTTTCCCATATTATCAAGAGCAACAAATTCGAGTTTTGCCAAATTTGACATAGTGGTGCTTAACAAAATATATATTTTATTAGTCAAGATCCATTAGTATGACAATGAAAAATAATGGATAAACTATAAATACAAGCATGACTCGAAATAACAAAAAAGTGTGAGGTGAATACTCGTCGTACAAGGCTAATGAGTATAATTATCAATAAATTATAAAAATTACCCTTGGATGAATCATCATCATCTTTTTCCTTTTGTAATTATAGAAATAAAGTTTGTGGAGAAAAATTTGGCGAAGAGTAATTTTGGAGTGAATGAATGTTTTAAAGAGCATCATATTTATAGGATGAAATCTATTAACCTGATAGGATCGCAAAACACCCGTAATGCGTGCATTTTAAATATTCATCTTAAAACCAGCACACACCAGGTAACCAGATCGTGCAAAGGACACACTAGCTGATCTGCGAGCTGGTTAAACAAATGCGATCTGGTTTCTTAAAGTCGTGAGTTGCAATAGCTCAGTGTTCTTGAATGTTAGTGAACCGAGATACAGATTGAGTTATGAATTAAAATCATGCGGAAACAACTCAAACTGAACTCTTATAATCGAAAGCCATTAAAACAGTTTTAAATGTAGTAAACAAACATGTAGTGCGTGAATGTAAATGCTGAAAGCTGTAAAGAAATACGCTGCAATTTGTATATAGAAGTTTGGAGCTGAATCTCCTACGTCTCCCCTTCTTCCGCAATCGGGAAGGATCCACTAGAAGGCTTTGATTACAACGATCCTCGCTGCAACCCACTCCTACGACTAGCAGCCGCAAGACCTACTAGCAACAATCACTGCACAACAGCCCGCAAGCTGCGTATGTCTAACTCACTTCTTTTACGCCTCTGTGAGAAAGGCTACACACACTTCTTTAACGTCTCAGCGAAAGACAACTAGACTTTTTTAACGTCTCTGTCCAAAGACTACAAGAGAGTGTTTTATTTACATTCACTCTAATATGTTTTCGCTCAACTCTCGAATATGAGTGAATGTGTATGTGTGTGAGATTTATAGTGTAAGTACAATCTCTCAAAGCTAAATTCTCATACACTGGAAAATGCTCCTGTCTGAGCTGGTTGTTCTATATCTTCCCTTGGTTGTGCTTCATTTTGTTTCTGCGTTTTTGGATTTGCACAACCCTCTCCCTCTGTTCTTCATGCGCGCCCTCTTTCCGTTTCTTTGCGCCTGATATATAAAGCTGATTAGCAGATTTATCCGTTGGACACAAAGTTGTAGCCGTTATGAAAAGTCTTCTGACGTATTTGTACTTTGCATCCTTTGGCTTTTAATGCATTGGAGACTTTCCTCACTTTAATCACGCGAGCACTGTACTTGAGAAGACAATACGAGCAAGTCGATTTGAATACTAAAAGGCATTTGTCGTGTAGTATTGTATTCAAATCGCTTTGCTCGTAGATTTGATAGCATATGTCATGCTATCTAAGATGGTTTGAGCTTAACCAGATTGCCAGCTTTTCTCCGTTCTGGTTTGCACCGAGCTAGTCTTTACTCCGAGCTGGTTGCCTCTTTGAGCTGTTCAAAGCTCTCTTTTTCTCCTCTCGTTTGTAACTGCTCTTGAGCTGATCTTCATCATCTTCAGATCTTAGAGTTCCTCTATGTAGCAAATTTCTTCCCCATTTTATGACTGTTCATGACTTTGCTAGATAGAGTCCCTTCATCTTTGATCTGTTCTTGAATATCTTGTCTAGCTGGTTAAGGTTTAACCAGCTGGTTTCTAATCTGCTCCCTATATCTGAGCAGACTCTTCATTTGAGATGTTCTCCAAGCTTATCTACTTCAGAGTTCTTCTGGATCAATGTCGAGCTGTGGCAGTGTGCACATCCAGCTCACAGCTTTCCTTACCAACGTGTCGCTCAATTGAGACTGATCGAGTACCCCCGGCATACTGATTCTTCCTCATCTCCATCTACGGGGGTCTCCTCAAGCTTGTACAGCCTATTTCTAAAACAGCTCGCATGTCTCAGCTGACCTCCCAATTGGTCCTTCAACTGGTTGCTCAGCTGAGTTCTTCGTACTGTGCCAGTGATCTGATCTGCACTCGATCACTGCACTTGTACTCGGCTTTGCACTCAATCATTGCTCTTGTACTCTGCACTTGATGTGCGCTTTAACATTTCCGCACTTCATTTGCATTCCTCTGCGCTTGATCTCCGTGCTGCTCCTGCTCCAAGCTAGTGAACCATCTTGGTGTTCCCTGCACTCTGGAAGTAAACCGTTGAACCATCTTGGGTGTCCCCTTACTGTTCCAGCTAGATATCTTCGACCCATCCAGCTCAGGCATCCCCTCACTGTTCTAGTTTGGATATCTTCATGTATACTCCAGACTACGAAAACTGCGCATTTCACGTAGAGAGTTAGTACAATAGTAACAGATTTTGTGTGAATCAAAACTTAGGTTTTGACCTATAAGAATCGATCTAACAATCACCCCCTTTTTTATTACACAAAATCTAATAAACATATTGCACGTATATTTATGCTTCGAAACATTTCTCCTCCTTTTTGTGGGAATCAAAAAGGGTTTGAAATCATGTATCCCCCTTAATGTTTAAAACAAAACTCCCCATAAACAGAGCACGTGGTAAATTTTATTTTGAAATCAAAAAAATTTTTGCACGGGAAGACAGTTTGTTAAAAACAGATTTGTGATATGAGTTTTGAAAAACAGAATCTGTGCAACTTTTAAAATTTCATTTGTCCAGACTAAAGGATAAACGACAGTTGAATTCACAGAATATCTTTCGCTTCTCCCGAACACTGTTATAGTCGTTATTCTTTCAACGAAACCAGCGTAAGAGGTCTTGGCGTCCATCGCAATCTGTTGGCTTGACAAAAGAGAAGTTTTCGCTCTTTTCTTTCGAGAAATTGTTCTGCTATTCAAGAGTCATTACTCCCCCTGTCTTTATAATGAGTTTTGAAATCCTTAAAATTTTGTAGCACATACAGGCTTTTGAAAAGATATTAGAGCATAAAGTATTTTAAAACTCTCTTAAAATTTTCGAAAAGAAATGCACTTTCAAGAAAAACCTGCTATGATACCAATTGATAGGATCGCAAAACACCCGTAATACGTGCATTTTAAATTTTCTCCTTAAAACCAGCACGCACGGGGTAACCAGATCGTGCAAAGGACACACCAGCTGCTCTACGAGCTGTTTAAACAAATGTGATCTAGTTTCTTAAAGTCATGACCTGCCATAGCTCAGTGTTCTTGAATGTTAGTGCACAGAGATACAGAATGAGTTATGAATTAAAATCATGCGGAAACAACTCAAACTGAACTCTTATAATCGAAAGCCATTAAAACAGTTTTAATTGTAGTAAAAAAACATGCAATGCGTGAATGTAAATGTTGAAAGCTGTAAACAAATACGCTGCAATTTGTTTATGGAAGTTTGGAGCTGAATCTCCTACGTCTCCCCTTCTTCCGCAATCGAAAGGATCCACTAGAAGACTTTGATTACAACGACCCTCGCTGCAACCCACTCCTACGATCAGCAGCCGCAAGAACTACTAGCAACCACCACTGCACACCATCCCGCAAGCTGCGTGTGTCTAACTCACTTCTTTTACGCCTCTGTGAGAAAGGCTGTGAGGATTTAGACTTCTAATTAGTGATTAATCGGATTTTGAGTTAGATTAATCACGAGAATTAAGAATTTAGATTTCTGGAGTTTCGAATTTTGGTGAAATCTGATTTGGATATATGGATAGATCTCTAGTTGGGATTGTCCAGATTTTAATTGGTGTTTTTCGTGTGAAGTCTGGTCGAGAAGTGTTGAGAATTAGAATGAATTTTATAGAGATCTGTTTTTCCTTTAGCGCTGCGTGTTTTGTTGTGAAAAGAAGAGTAAGCGCTGCGTTTGGTGGAAGCTGTTCGAATTTGAGAAGCTGGATCGTGAGAGATCTGGTGGTCGAGAAGAACGTGAGAAATGAATGCGTTGTTCTTTTGAAATTCAGATCTCATGACGTAAGCAGCTCTCATGAGTGACGTAAGCGTCGCTGATTGGTGATCGCGATTGGGTCGTAGCGAGAGATCTGGCAGCGCTTGAGGGTGACGTCAGCAGGTCTGGTGGATGACGTAAGCAAATCTGTTGCTAGAGCGTGAAATTGCACGGTGAGATTTGATGACGTAAGCAGATCTGGTGCCTATACACCGTCGTTTTGGAGTTGCGCGCGGGCGTGAGATCTGTTGCTTTTAGCGCTAAGATCTGTTTTGCTCATGCGACGTCGTTTTGTGCTTTTACGCTGTCGTTTTGATTTGGAGCGTTGTATTGAACGAGAAATCTGTTGGGCGATATTTTAAGTTGTAGATATCTGTTTTTGTCGGTGTTGGTCTTGTTTGGTAACTTTTGGAGTAGAGGATATTTATATAAGTGTTGATTTACACTTAGAGCATTCCAGACCTGATATTTCTTATCCTCAAACTCGAAACCCTCGATTTTAGCTACTGTTCACCGTCACCTTCTATCGCGATTTCCCGTTGATCCCGACCTCCGTTTTTCAAGTTCTTGGTAGCATTGGAAACCTCTTGAGTAGACCTTTCTTTTCCTACCAATTTTGGAGGCTGTTTTGAGCTGGAATGAGATCCGGTTTAATTTGATCTATTAAGGTACGATTGAGCAGCCCTTAGCAGCTGGAGCATGAACATGTCTATTTTTCGATGTTATGTTAT
>KQ993041.1:50678-74743 GCA_001598015.1 Dorcoceras hygrometricum
GATATTGATTGGCATCATGCATACATATTGAGCCTTTGACAGATTGAATAGTTTACCTGATTGGGTGCCACGTTGTGACTGGCCGACTGTTGGGTCGTGCCTGAAAAGTCCAACGCTATCGTCGGAGCGGTGACTACCGGATACGAGTGTCTACCGCCGAGCTGTGATGGGCTGACGGGCCCCGATGATCACGGACCGATGATTTCCCGGTTGATAGACCGTGGTATAGAGGCTGATTTGAGTCGCCAGTTGATAGACTGGTCTAGCTATCCGATTTCTTGATAGCCCTCATGCATTCATAGCATCGATTTATAGCATGTTGCTTGTTTACCTGCTTTGATAGCTCTTCGTACTGAGGCTTGACCTCGTGCATGTTTTTCCTGCTTTGTCTTGTTTGGGTCTGCGTGCCCATTTGCAGGAGCTTTAGGTAACCAAGCTGGGCAGAGTGGAAGTTCAGCTGGTCGATCCCCTCATCCCTGAGTCCCAGTTTATTTATGATATGTATTGAACCGGGGGATGCCCCGTGTTTTATTTGTGTATGGGGATCTGTATTTTGAATTGAATTATGTGGTTACTTGTTGCATGAGTTTGAGTTAACTCATATTTTAAGTATTGAATATTTTGAAAGTATGATTTGAAGTTCAGGCCCATTGTATTTCGAAAAATTTTTAAGCCCTGATTTTAAGCTTCCGTGCTTATGCGTTTTTTTTTATGTGTTAATTGTTAGTAATTAGCACGGGGCCTGACATGTCATGCTATCTAAGATGGTTTGAGCTTAACCAGATTGCCAGCTTTTCTCCGTTCTGGTTTGCACTAAGCTGGTCTTTACTCCGAGCTGGTTGCCTCTTTGAACTGTTCAAAGCTCTCTTCTTCTCCTCTCGTTTTTAACTGCTCTTGAGCTGATCTTCATCATCTTCAGATCTTAGAGTTCCTCTATGTAGCAAATTTCTTCCCCATTTTATGACTGTTCATGACTTTGCTAGATAGAGTCCCTTCTTCTTTGATCTGCTCTTGAATATCTTGTCCAGCTTGTTTGTCTAATCTGCTCCCTATATCTGAGCAGACTCTTCATTTGAGCTGTTCTCCAAGCTGGTCTGCTTCAAAGTTCTTCTGGATCAATGCTGAGTTGTGCAGTGTGCCCATACAGCTCGCAGCTTTCGTTACCAACTTGGCTCAATTGAGACTGATAGAATACCCCCAGCATACTGATTCTTCCTCATCTCCATCTACGGGGGTCTCCTCAAGCTTTTCCAGCCTTTTTCTGAAACAGCTCGCATGTCTCAGTTGACCTACCAGATGGTCCTTCAACTGGTTTGTTAAGATAAAATTTATAAGTTTTTGTGATAACAAAAACAAGACTAAGAACTAAACATAAGACTCAGATCTGGACCCTAAGTATTCGCACCGAAGAGAAGGAAATATTTCAGATCTGGACGTCACGTTATTGAGACGAGCTTTTCAGAGCAGATCAGATTTGGGTATCAGATCTCAGTTATCGGGTTGAAGATTTTGAATCAGAATTTAACGGATTTGAGTATTCGGATTATTTCAGTTATCGGGTCAGAATTTCAAATTTGAAGGTATCAGATTTGAATCTGAGGTACGGTAACAGATCCAGGTATATGCGTTCAGATGTGAACAGACTCTACCAGGGTTCTTCAGACTTCAGATTTGATAGTGTGTCAGCAGTACGAAAAGTGCAGCACAGTGTTCAGATGTGACAAAGAGAATTGATTCTGTAATAGTACAAAAAGGGAGATATTTCATATGTGATGGATATACATGTAAGGAGATATTTCTTGTAGCTACTCACAAAGGGAAAGAGAGAGTAGTATTCAGATTTCAATATTCTAGCAGATGTAATCTTCGGAATTCGTCAGATGTTATCAGTTGTTTATTTGAGAAATGATCTCGATTTCATTGTATAAAAGCCAGCTAGAAAATTTGGATTAAGGAAACAAGATCAGAGCTTATTTGAGTTAAATTGCACATTATGCAGAGTGATTGATACTATGTTTACTCGCTTTGGTATATAAGTCAATTAAGCCTTGACAAGCGCAGATTACCTTTCGCATAGCACGGAGCATTAAATACGGTGATACGATGAATATATACAAAGGATTTGCATCTACTGACCGTTCAGATTGAAGAGTATAGCTGAATATTTCAAACATAGAAGCTTGTTGGGGAACCGCGGCGGATCCGGATCACGCCTCCCGGCGAGGCAGCGGAAGAACAAAAAATGGCCGGGAGACGATCAATACAATTCAATAATCAAACAGGCTATGACATTCATATGGTGTTTCTCGGGGTTACCTTTCTGGCAACTCGTGCCTGGCTCCGACCAGTTTCGCAAGGAAACCGGCACTTCACGGTAGGCGGCGGTAGATAACGTCAATCAGGTCCACGACCGGATACTAGACTCCTTCGTCAGCCTGCACTAGAAGGCCTGACGAGATCGGCGCGGATGGATTCTCCTCGAAATATTGGCCGGAACAATTTCCGGCGAAAGGCGGCGGCGGCGGCGTTTTTGAGAGAGGAGGGGAGGCCACTTTTAGGGTTAGGGTTTGTGTAGTGTAATTATGAGTTGATTAAAGCCTAAGTCTACATTAAGTAGACTTAGTGATGGACTTGGACCGGCCCAACGGGCTCGGGTCCAACGGATGAACATTCAGTTCATCCCCATCACCGTGACTTCATCGTAACTCCGATCGCCGATCAGATCGGACCGATCGACTCAGTTTCCAAAACTGAATACTATGATCTGAAAAACCATTTTTCAGAACCCCAGTGCAAAATGACCGTTTTGCCCCTCAACATCGGTAAATCACGATTTGACCCCTGTTGACTTTTAGGAAGTCGCACTCCCCAAAATCCTCTTCGTATTCTCAACACATTGAGCTCAGTATCCATGCAGGAATCTTGAATCCAGTACTTGTGTGACCCTCAATGGTTCAGGGATACAGCTAGCCGTGGGACCACAACCATTGTGGCTCCAGAATCACAATTCCGGACTTGCCCAACGGATCATGGTAAGAGCTTCTAGCAACATCGCCCCATGATCCCCTAGGTATCACTGATAGTGCCTGCAAGAACCAGTTGGTCGTGGTTAGCGTACAGTACGGTCCTTTCAATCCATATATCCAGATCAGATAAACGACCATTGGTAAATCGAGAGTCGCTAAAGATCCTATAGCTATGCGTACATCTTGGAGATCGAATAGTGAACATCGCGAGTGTAACTAGATAAACCCATTTACCTAAAACACTTCTAGTACTCTGGCCAGATATTTATACACTATTATCCCCTCAGATAGCATAGGATATCCACGCATGTCTGCGAGCGATGAATCCTCGACAACGATGCATCGACTCCTACATGCATCGGGGTCTCATCCAATCCCGCCGCCTGATGACCCCAAGTGAGTCGGCAAACGAGTCAAAGTGAGACGCCTATCATGTAGAGTCTCAATGACGTTTCGAGTCGTGAGGACTAATCCGTACAACCAAGACCTCGGAATTATCCACTCGACAAATGGTAACCACTTGGAAAGTCCGAACGAGGGTAGTTCGATAGATCACCAGGTCACTATCTATCTGCATGCTCAGAACATCACAATGTTCCCTACCAATGAAACAGCATCGCAGATACTAGTCTCTAGCTCGGGCGGCCTTATCCTCATTTGACGGCCCAATCGACTAGGAACATGTTCAGAATACACAGTGACTATTAGATGTGTTTCATGATAGCCGTCATACCCACTATCACATCTAACATACACTTTAGTGTATTCTAGGTCTTTACTCAACGCAATTTTTAATCATCATACAACACAATAAAAGTAAAGAATGCCAAATAGATAAATGCGAATATCATATATAAAGATTGTTTCATACAAGTGTCTATAAACCCACACGCCACAAGTTGGCTAGTTGGGCATCTACTCTAACAAAGCTCTCTTGGTGTCTCGGTGATTCTTTCGACATCTCTATTGCTCTCAAATCGATTCAAACACTCTCACATATTCTCTGGGCTTACATCGCAAAATATTCTAAGTCCCAGTCTTCAAATCTCGAAGAACTCTCATGTTCAAACCTTCATAGATTTACCTTCAAGATATCTTCTGGTTTACATTTGTAAACAGTTCTTGTTGATAAAAGAACCAGAAGATTTGCAGTACTCAATTATTTTGTGTTCTTTGTAATATTCAGATTTGATTCTGTAACAAACGTGTTACGTGAAGCCGTTTGAGAATATTTCATTCGATTGTATTCTGCAGTGTTATCTACGTGTAGTTGGAGTTACTAGGAGTTCACTTGGAGCGAGTCTCAGTGACCGGGTGTCTACAGCATCTGTATTCATCAACGTATTCTATTGAAACCTTCCTGCAAAGGAATAAGGGGAGACGTAGGATCTTCAGATCCGAACTTCCAGAAACAAATTCTCGACCTTGCACTTTTACTTATTGCACTGAATTTATTTACATAATTGTTCACTGTTTGATCGACTTCTTTCCGCACAATAGTTGTTAGTTGAGAAAACAGATTTGGACTGGGAGCCTTAGATCTGGTAACTCAGATCTGAGTTGAGCGAGGCGTTTGTAAAATTGTTTTTAAGGTTTTGAAAAATTAAAAATCCAAGGAGTTCATTCACCCCCCCCCTTCTGAACTCCTAGGCCTATTTTCGATCCTAATTGATCCTATCATGGTTGGTCAGCTGAGTTCTTCATATTGTGCGAGTGATCTGATCTGCACTAGATCACTGCACTTGTACTCGGCTTCGCACTCAATCACTGTTCTTGTATTCTGCACTTGATCTGCTCTTGAATCTTTCTGCACTTCATTTGCATTCCTATACGCTTGATCTTCGTGCTGATCGTGCTTCAAGCTAGTGAACCAGCTTGATGTTCCCTGCACTCTGGAGTAAACTGTTGAACTAGCTTCGACGTCCCCTTATTGTTCCAGCTAGATATCTTCGACCAGTACAGCTCAGGCATCCCCTCACTGTTCTAGTTTGGATATCTTCATGTCTACTCCAGATTAAGAAAGCTGCGCATTTCACGTATAGCATTAGTACAATAGTAACAGATTTTGTGTGAATCAAAACTTAGATTTTGATCTATAATAACAGATCCAACATAACCATTACTAGTCATCAAACATCTTCGTTTTATGATCGTTTATAAACAAAAAAATACAATAGGTTATGATAATTAAAATTTTTTGATTAAAAACTAGGTATGTATTTTATAGTCATAACATGATATATATAATGATAATCATAGTTAAATAATTTTGTATCACATCACATTATTCTTTTGAGGTGGCATAGCCTCCTTTACATAATAATGTGATATTACACATAAATATAATGATGAAAAATATAATTATAATATCACGTTATTATAATGAGATGCACATTACTCATTTTATATAGTAACATGATATTATACAGAAATATAATAAATAAACAATAGAAATTTGTAAATCATATCACGTTATTATAATGTGTTGTGTCTATTTCTGCAGATCAGAATCTAGGTTTTGATTCACACAAAATCTGCTTCTATTGTACTAATGCTCTACGTGAAATACGCAGCTTGCTAAGGCTGGAGTAGACGTGAAGATATCCAAACTGGAACAGTTAGGGGACGCCTGAGCTGGACTGGTCGAAGATGTCTAGCTGGAACAGTAAGGGGACACCCAAGCTGGTTCAGCAGTTTACTTCCAGAGCGCAGAGAACATCAAGCAGGTTCATCGGCTTGGAGCAGGAGCAGCACGAAGATCAAGCGCAGAATGTTGAAGTGCAGAACGACTCAAGCGCAGATCAAGTGCAGTGTACAAGAGAAGTGTTCAAGTGCAGAGCCGTATACAAGAGCAGTGATCAAGTGCACGTCTGATCAATGAGCACGGCTATGATCAGTTCATCATAGGGATATCAGTCCTTAGGTAGACTGAATCGGAACTGATTAACAGTGTGCTTGTTGATGGTTTGGATGAGGTGTCTGAATGGATCAAGTGAACAAGCAAGCACACAATGGCTCTTGACGAGAAGAATAGAGTCGAGCTGGTAAACCAGATCAGGAAAGAGAAAACCTGATCAAGGACCCCAGCAGCCGGATGATCCATGGGAAGCAGAAGGCTGCTGTGATGGAAAAAGTGTCCAGCTGGGAAGGAAACCAGCTCAAAGAAATGACCTGCTGAGTATGATGAACAAGCTGGCTTAGAAAAGGCAAGGGCAGCTAACAAGAGCAAATCAGAAGATCAGCTAAAGTATCTTGCCAGGAGCAGAGAAACCAGCTGGCCGTATGATATCTGTGAGAAGTTTGATCTCATAGATATGTCAACCAGCTGGAAGAAAACCAGCTGGGAATGGAGCAAAGCTGGTTGACAAATTTAGAGCCTCAAAGCAGCTCAAGAGCAATAAAGAATAGAACAAGCTCAGCTGCAGACAAAAAGAGACGCAGATGCAGAATTGCTTAAGAAAAGATTAAATATGAAGAGCAACCAGTTTGAATAAGATACCAGCTGTAGAACCGGATCTGGACAAGACCAACTCAGACGAACAAAGTAGTTTGAATACAAATATACGAAGACCAAATTAATTGGTTCAAACTGATTTGTTTCGTCTTGTCCACATCAGGTACAAGCAAACAGAGCTCGATGTTAGCAAAGGCTGTATAATCACCGATGAAAAGAGCTCAAGTCAAATAAAGCCTGCAACGCATTAAAAGCCAAAGGACGCAAAGTACATATACGTCAGGAGACTTTTCAGAACGGCTACAACTTTGTGTCCAAAGGACAAATATGCTAAGCGGCTTTATATATCAGGCGCAAAGCACATAATAAAATGATGCGCAAGATAACAGTGAGAGTGTTCTGCAAATACAAAACAGAAGAACAGAAGAAAGCACAACTATGGGAAGATAATAGATAACCAGCTCGGATAGGAGCATTTTCCAGTGTGTGAGATTTCATATTTGAGTGATAGTGCTTACATTGTAATCTCTCACACATACACATTCACTCATATTCGAAAGTTGAGCGAAACAGATTAGAGTGAATGTAAATTGAAAACTCTCCATTGTAGTCTTTGGACAGAGACGTTAAACAAGTCTAGTTGTCTTTCGCACTGAGACGTTAAAGAAGTGTGTGTACCCTTTCTCACTGAGGCGTTAAAGAAGTGTTGTTAGACACACAGCTTGTGGGCTTAGTGTGCAGTGGTGTTTCTAGGAGTTCTTGCGGCTGTGGGTCGTAGGAGTGGGTTCCAGTGAAGGGTCGCTGTAATCAAAGTGTTCTAGTAGAATCCTTCTCGATTGTGGAAGAAGGGAAGACGTAGGAGAGTTTGCCCCTAACCTCCATAAACAAATTGCATCGTATTTTCTTTACTGATTTCCGCACTTACATTCATACGCATAGCATGATTGTTTACTGCGTTTAAAACTGTCTAAAGCTTTCGAATATAAGATATCAGTTTGAGTTGTTTCCGCATGATTTTAACTCATTACTCAATCTGTATCTCGGTGCACTAATATTCAAGAACACTGAGCTATTGTAGCTCAAGATGAACGGATGAAGATCTTTTGCACTAAACCAGCTCACAGAGCAGCTGGTAATCTGGACCAGCTCCCAGAGCTATTGGTCCAGATTCACGACGATCTGGTTTCACAAGTTGCGTGCTGGTTTTCCAACTCCAAAAATTTTAAATGTACTTAACTTACGGGTTTGGTATTTCGGCTGTGTGAGAGCCTACGTGAGTTGTGACAGAGCTCATGAACAACCCTCGTTTTTCGATCCTAACAATTGGTATCAGAGCAGGTTGTTCTTGAAGAGTGCATTTTTTTTCGGAAATTTTTTTAAACAGTTTTTAAAAATTGTGTCTGCTCTGATAATCCTTCGAAAGCTTGGCTACGCTACAAAATTTTAAAGTTTTTCAAAAACTCATTTCATATAGATAGGGGGACGAATGTATATTGAATTGCAGAGCAATTTCTCGAAAGAAAGAGCGGCAACATCTCTTCCGACGAGCTGACAGATTGCACGAGGTCTGTGGACGCCAAGATCTCTAAGGCGGGGCGAGGCCAAGCCTTAGGGAAAAATTGAAGAGATTCTGTAAATTGAATCTTCTATTGCTCCTCTTGTCCAAATAAATGAGAACATTTGAGTAGCATAGATTCTGTCTTCAAAATCTCATGCATATATGTTTTACAAAATGTCGTCCCTCCGAAAATGATTTCTACTTCAAAATAAAATAATCCCACGCTCTGTTTAGGGGGAGTTTTGTTTTAAATATTAAGGGGGAGACTTGATTTCGAAACCTTTTTGATTCCGACAAAAAGGGGGAGAAATATTTTTGAACACAAACATACGCGCATATGTTTATCCAGATTGTGTAAATCAAAAAGGGGGAGATAGTAATGTTAGGGTAAATCTCAGAAGTTTTGGTGATGAAAAATAAACGAGAAATGAAATCCATAAAAAATATTAATTGAACCAAAGTGACAAGATCTGGACAAGACTTACTACGTTGGACGAAGAAACCAGATCGGAGCATAGTCAAGATGGTCAAGGAGAACCAGCTCAGAGCGTTAAAGTCAAGATGGTCAAGGAGAACCAACATTCAGGAACCGGATCAAGAAATCAGTTCAGGATATATAACCAGCTGAATACTAAGAAATTACAGGTACCAGCTCAGTATTCAAATACCAGAATGGAAAAACCAGCTTGGTGCAGGACAACATAAACCAGCTGAGCATAGAACGACATAGCAAATTGAATTTTGGAATGTTTGAAGCTACGTACAGTTTGAAACAAGACATTTGACATCTCTGCAGTGATTTGTAGTCGATGGAACTACTCTAAGCTAAAACCAGATACGCAGAGATACGGTACAAACTGAAGACGACACAGAGTTTCTAAAAAGGGCAATGCATTTAATGATGTTGTACTTTCATCGTACAAGCATTTAAAGCGTCGCAGGAAATTCAATTTGGATGCATTCAACGTGTCTACTGGTAACATTTATTACCGTTGCATCCAAAGAGCATATATAGACGAGTAAAGCAGCTGTGAAGTGGTTACCGCACACAACGAGACTATTGAACATACGAGATAACCAGTTCTTCACAGAAGCAGAGTTCCTCTTGAACCAGCTTATACAAGTGACACACACACAGATTGCTTATTTACTTTTCTGTGTCACAGACTCTTCTGTTCACACACTCTGTAGTATTGAGCGATTGTTGTAAAACATAAACAGAGAGTGCAGAGGTGCTAGTTTAGCACGATTAGCTTAGAGCTGAGATTGTTGTATTACGAACCAGATCGCGGGTCTGTGTTTTGTTGGTGTTTGCTAGGAGTTCTCGTGGCTACTGGTTGCGGTAGTGGGTTTGTACAAACGGTTGTATAAATCAAAGCCTTCTAGTGTAAACCTTCCCATAGAGGAAGAAGGGGAGACGTGGGAGAATTTGCTCCGAACTTCCAGAAACAAATTTCTCGTCTCTACAACTTTTACATTTACGCACTTGATTAAATTGTTCTGCTGATTGAATCGTGTTCAGTCAGCATAAAAATCATTTTATTACACGAGACAACAGTAGACACTGATAAGTTGGCTTCAAAGCTGGAAGTTGGCTTCAAAGCTGTAAAATCTTTCGAAACAATTTTCAAAGAAAAATCAGCAAAGGAGTTCATTCACCCCCCTCTGAACTCTCGAGCTCTGTTTTCGATCCTGACATAATGAGATGGCAGTGACTCCTTTGGTAACACCCAGAAAATTCATAAATCCACAATGATAGATCTAAATTTTCGAAGGGTTTCATTTGCTAAGTTCAATACCCTTC
The DNA here is from genome assembly GCA_001598015.1 of Dorcoceras hygrometricum. NCBI lineage: Eukaryota > Viridiplantae > Streptophyta > Magnoliopsida > Lamiales > Gesneriaceae > Dorcoceras > Dorcoceras hygrometricum. The sequence goes on from KQ993041.1 coordinate 60,521, forward strand.
TTCAGCTTCAATTCAATGATTCAGCTTTTGTCTAAGCTGAATTCCAGATTAGACCAGGAACCCGGTTCGCAAGTATTTCTCGAAGAATATACCCAAGCACGGTTCTGGTTTCTAAAATGTTTTTTAAAAAAAGAAAAAAATTTCAATGAAATAATTGTGGTTGGTAGGCGTCCATACCTGTGCAGTACTTTAAAACTTACTACACACCCACCATTTGAGGTGCTAAGAGTTCTCTCAGATAAATCCAACTGAAGTCCTCCTTATGTAGTTTTCTGAAGTTTTCGATCATGCTTGACAGAGATTCAAAGTCAGAGCTATTCTGTGCAAACTGTCGTTCAACTTTGAGGCAAGTGAACTCTGTTTCTTGCTGTACTTTTTGAAAACATATTTTGATTTCATTCTTGCATGTTTGTGTTAGTTTTAAAGGTTTGAGAAATGTTTTTGAAGTTTCTCAATCGCAGAGATGAGTTCTTGACGAATTATTGGTTTGCCAAAGTTATACTTTCAAAAATGGTTTCTGGTAGTCGTTTTACGAAAGTTTGAGTCAGTTTCTTCTTGAAGTTTCTAGGATGTATGAAAGTATCTTCAAGGTAAACTTCTCTGAATGTCTCCAGAGAATATGTCATGCTGGATGGCTAAGTATGAGGTTCTGAGCTGATAAGAAAAGCTGGTCTGGTTAGAAATCTGTTCTGATCTGATAAGCTCAGCTAATCTATTAGAACTTCTCCAAGCTGTTTCAATACCCTTGTTAGGATCGAAAAGAGTGCTTGAGAGTTCAGGGGGGGTGAATGAACTCCTTTGCTAATTTTAAATGAACAGTTTATTTTGAAAGGATTTTACAGCTCAAAGCCAACTTGCAACCGAATTACCAGCTGGAAGGTTTTCTCAGTGATGCTGTTGTCTCACGTAATAAAGTTATTTTATGCGGAATAAACGTGATTCAAGCAGCTGAAAAATTTAATCAAAGTGAAGAAATAAAGACAATAAGAACAAATGAGTTGTTTCTGGAAGTTCGGAGCAATCTCTCCTACGTCTCCCATTCTTCCACCACGGGAAGGATCCACTATAAGACTTTTATTACAACAACCCTCGTTGAAACCCACTCTCTACGATCAGCAGCCGCAAGAACTCCTAGCTTCTACCATTGCACACCAGCCCCGCAGACTATGTGACTAACTTCACTTCTTTTATGCCTCAGTGAGAAAGGCTACAAGGACTCGTTTAACGTCTTTGTCCAAAGACTACACACGCTTCTTTAACGTCTTAGTACGAAAGACAACTAGACTTGTTTAACGTCTCTGTCCAAAGACTACAATGGATAGTATTTGATTCACAGTCACTATTTATAAATTTCGCTCAACTCTCGAATGTGAGTGAATGTGTGTGAGTGAGATTTACAGTGTAAGCATAATCTCTCAATGATTTAAATCTCACACACTCTGGGAAGTACTCCTTGTTCGAGCTGGTATTCTGCTATCTCCCCAGATCAAGTGTCGTGCGTCTTCAAGTGTTTTATTTTTGTCTTTGCACAACACACTCTCCCTATTTTGCGCATCTGTTCAATCTGTTTCATTGCGCCTCTTTATAAAGCCTCTGCTTGGATATATCAGTTGGACACAAAGATGTATCCGTTCTGAAAAAGTCTTCTGACGCATAAGTACTTTGTGTCCCTTGACATTTAATGCGTTGCAGGCTTTATTTGACTTGAGCTCTGTTCATCGGCATTTCTGCAGCCTTGGTCACTTCGAGCTCTAGTCTGCTTGTACCTGATGTGGACAACACAGCAAATCAATTTGAACTCTAATAAGCAACCTTCGTAATGTCTTGTGTTCAAATATCTTTGCTTGTTGTTTTGTCTAATTCTGCTCTTGACCTCTGCTCTTCTTGCTGAGCTGGTTTGACCTTAACCAGCTTGATTCTGCTCTTTGTTCTCAGCTGCTCCCAAGCTGGTTTGTCTTTAACCAGCTTTCCAGTCTGTTCGCCGTTCAGTTCTCCATAGAACTGGTCTTGTGCGAGCTGGTTTCTCAGTTGGTCTTCGAGCTGGTTTGCACTAAGCTTGTTTCCCAGCTCGATTCATTTCTGTACCAGCTCGCAGGCTTCTAATCCGACTGGGGGACTAAGTATGAGAATGTGCAAGTGTGGGATCATCTTGCACATTTCCGCATAGGACCATAGCTGTCCCCTCCGAAACGGTTCGATTACTTCATCGAGACCTAAGACATTCGTCGGCCAAACATCTTCGTTTAGGCTTCCGAAATTGCATTGGCTACGCACTCAATCACTGCTCTTGTACACTACACTTGATCTACGCTTGAGCTGTTCTGCACTTGAGCATTCTATGCTTCAACTCTGCCCTTCAATTTTGCTCTTGATTCTGCGCTTGAACTGCTCTTCGTACTCTGCGCTTGATCTTCGTGCTGCTCCAACATCCAGCTGATGAACCAGCTTGATGTTCCCTGCACTTTTGGAAGTAAACTACCGAACCAGTTTGGGCGTCTCCTTTCTGTTCCAGCTTGATATCTTCGACCAGTCCAGCTCAGGCGTCCCTTCACTGTCCTAGCTTGGATATCTTTACGTCTACTCCAGTCTAAGCAAGTTGCGCATGTCAAGTAGAGCATTAGTACAATAGAATCAGATTTTGTGTGAATCAAAACTTAGATTCTGATCTGTAAACACAGATCCAACAACCCTATTTTTATTCTAATCTGGTATGATTAGTTCGATAATATCAATTCGTAGTTTGATCCCCGAGCTGTTCCAGTTTACACTTGCGATATGCTTATTTCCCCTGAGCTGATATTAAGTTCACGATCTATTTATTTTCTTGAGCTGAGTTTAAGTCGTGACCTATTTATTTTCCTAAGCTGATCTTAAGTTTGCGATCTGTTTATTTTCCTCAGCTGGTTTTAAGTGGCAATCTATTTATTTTCCTGAGCTGATTTTAAGTTCGCGATCTGTTTATTTCCCCCTGAGCTGATCTTAAGTTCGCTATCTGTTTATTTTCCCAGAGCTATTTTTCGCTTGTGATCTAATTTCATTGTCTAAGCTGAGTTGAGTTCGTGATCTGATTTTATTGTCTAAGCTGAGTTGATTTTGTTTGACCACATAATCCGGTTTGGTCGTTTAAGTTGGGTCGAATTTACAAATCTGAGTTGGTCAAATAGCCAAGATCTGATTTCTAACCTGAGCTGGTTTATGCTCACGATCTGTACGTACTCTGAGCTGAGAAGTTTCAGCTTAGGTCCACTCTGGACCTATACTATAATCTCAAGTTTAATTTTCGTTCCATTAGCTTTGATTAAAAGGTATAACTCTAATTTGTTCGAAGTTATACCCAATTTCAAGAGATAGTTTTTTAGCTTAGAGCTTACTATTCGTTATTCCTATATTCTAGCCTGAGCTGATTCGAGTTTTTCCTTCGATTGAACTCCGATGTACTCTCAGTATCTTTCGAGTTCAAATGAGTTTTAAAATATCAAACGATATATGTATGCGATCTTATTCAGATGAGAGTAAAGCAGTTTATAGAAAATTTCAGCAGAGAAAATGTTCTAATGATATACGACAAGACGACGAAGGAGGAATGACAGAAGTTTTCCTGTCATATATCAAAAAGTTTAAAGGAAGTATATTTCAAGTTTAAAGTGAATTATGACAAAGATAACAGACAGTCAGTACAGGAAGGATGAGGACGCTGGCTTACGGACCAATATGCCCCTTTCACATATGAAGGATAAGGATTATGGTTAGAAAAACCTATATACCCCTTCACATAGATTGGGATGGATTCCCCAGTTTCTGATTTCATATGAGAGCTTGATAAAACGACTTGACCTAAGGAGAGCTTTTGCGCCATAACTCAACAGAAAATAAGAACTAAGAATAGGGTTGTTCACAACCACAGTATTGAGAAACGTTATGTTAAACTTACTTCCTTTAAATGTTTTGAAGTATGTTCAAGCATGTTCAGTTTATTCTTTATTAGTTACGAGTTTACGAGTTTAAAATTTTCAACTTTATATGTTCAAGCCGATCTATTAGATAGTGCGAGATCTGAAATTTTTACAAAGTTGCAATTGCGTCCAGAATCAGTTATTGTATTTCGGTTTGAACCTTCATAGTTTATTTATTTAAAATTTTCAGATCGGGGCTTTCAAATTGGTATTAGAGCATGGTTCTCGAGATAAACACTTCTTCCAGTCTGAGACAGTTCTCACCAGCGGCTTCAGTTAACCTGTGAGTTTTATGTTAATGTTCTAGCATTCAGTGTTCTTTCATGATAGTCTTGTGGTGAATTTGGGCTATGAGTGCATGTATATGTCAGGAAGTCGAAGATGAAGAAGAGATAGTATAGAAGAGGATGATGAATCAGGCGGTAGTAATCATGTTTTAGCTAGCATGGCTCAGCTGTTGGACCGCTTGGTTGATAGTCAAGTCAAGAAAATGTCCAGTCAACAGGGCGAATATCTAGTCATGAGGAACCTCAGAAACATTTTAGACGTCAACTTCCCCATGAGTTTTCAGGTACCAGGTATCCGCTTGTTGCCGAAAGCTGGATCAAGTCCTTGGAAGTCATTTTTGAATATCTACAACTAGCTGATCAAGATAGAGCAAGATGTGCGCTCTGCTGAAGCGCGAGTTTCTAACTTTGAGACAGGGGAGAGGCCAGTGAGAGATTACATTCGTAAGTTCTAACGAGGATGTTATTTTGTTCCTCGGATAGGAAGAGATGCGGAGGAGAAGCTCTGTCACCTTGTTGATGAATTACGGCCCACGTTGAAGCATAGCGTCAGGATAGCTGAACCAACAAGTTATAGAGAAGAAGTTAACAAAGCCCTGCGAACTGAGCAGGATTGGAAGATGTTGGATCTGTTTCTACAGATCATAATCTAAGTTTTGATTCACACAAAATCTGCTATTATTGTACTAACGCTCTACGTGAAATGCGCAGTTTTTCTAAGTCTGGAGTAGACATGAAGATATCCAAACTGGAAGAGTGAGGGGACGCCTGAGTTGGACTGTTCGAAGATATCTAGCTGGAACAGTAAGGGGATGCTCAAGCTGGTTAGCAGTTTACTTCCAAAGTGCAGGGAAAACCAAGATGGTTCACCAGCTTGGAGCAGAAGCGGCACGGAGATCAAGCGTAGTGAAGTGAAGAGCAGAATGGTTCAAGCACAGATCAAATGCAGAGTACAAGTGCAATGTTCAAGTGCCGATGAATAGACAAGCACAGTGATCAAGTGCAGATCAGATCACTAAGCGCAACAATAATCAGTTCATCATAGGAATTGGAACTGATTATTGTATAATCACTGGTGCTGGATTGCAGCTCTACGAGGATAAGGTTTAAAGTATCCTCGAAGAACTGCTCAATCAAACAGTTGATAAAAACTGTGTGCTTGCTAATGGTTTGGAAAAGGAGTCAGAATGGAACAAGGACAAGCAAGCAACACAGGGGCTCTTGATGAGAAGAAAAGAGCCTAGCTGGTTAAGGTAAAACCAGCGCAAACTATAACAGACCAGCTCGGAGAAGAAAACCAGATCGGAGAGATCTAGTCGAGCTGGATGCTTATGAGAGAGATGATGATGGGGAAGCAGAAGGCTCCTGTAGTGGAAAAAGTAACCAGCTGGGTGGGAAACTAACTGGGAAACAAGCCCAGAGCCTAGCACTGTTCAATTACAGGAAAGAACAGAACAAGAGCATATGCAGCTAAAAAAAAAACCAGATCGGAGAGATCTAGTCGAGCTGGATGCTTATGAGAGAGATGATGATGGGGAAGCAGAAGGCTCCTGTAGTGGAAAAAGTAACCAGCTGGGTGGGAAACTAACTGGGAAACAAGCCCAGAGCCTAGCACTGTTCAATTACAGGAAAGAACAGAACAAGAGCATATGCAGCTAAAATAATAAGCGCAGAATGGCTCAAGAGAAGAGAAGAAGGATAACAAGCTGGGAGGACACCAGCTGAGGAACCAAATCTAGACAGACCAACTCAGACAAACAAAGCAGTTTGAACACAAACATACGAAGACCAAATTAATTGGTTCAAACTGATTTGTTTTGTCCTGTCCACATCAGGTATAAGCAAACAGAGCTCCAAGCTAAAAAGGCTACAGAAGCACCGAATGAAAAGAGCTCAAGTCAAATAAAGCCTGCAACGCATTAAAGGCCAAAGTGCACAAAGTACAAATATGTCAGAAGCAATCAGAACGGCTACAACTTTGTGTCCAAAGGACAAATCCAAACATGAGGCTTTATAAATCAGGCGCAAAGCACAGAATGATGTATGCGCTAAAAACAGAGAGACAGTGTTGTGCAAATCCAGAACGCAAAAAGAATAAAGCACAACCTTGGGAAGACATCGAGAAACCAGCTCGGACAGGAGAACTTTCCAGTGTGTGAGATTTTATCTTCGAGAGATTTACCATACACTGTAATCTCACACACGATTCACTCATGTATTTGAGAGTTGATCGAAACAGAAAAATAAGTGAATCAGATTAAATACTATCCAACCATACACTGTAATCTCACACACGATTCACTCATGATTTGAGAGTTGATCGAAACAGAAAAATAAGTGAATCAGATTAAATACTATCCATTGTAGTCTTTGGACAGAGACGTTAAACAAGTCTTGTTGTCTTTCGCACTGAGACGTTAAAGAAGTGTGTATAGCCTTTCTCACAGAGGCGTAAAAGAAGTGACTTAGACACACGCAGCTTGCGGGCTGGTGTGCAATGGTTTCTAGGAGTTCTTGCAGTCTGCTGGGTTGTTGGAATGGGTTACATCGAGGGTCGCTGTAATGAAAGTCTTCAAGTGGATCCTTCCCGACTGCGGAAGAAGGGGACACATAGGAGATTTAGCTACGAACTTTCATAAACAAATTGCAGCGTATTCTTTCTTTACAGTTTACTGTATTTACATTCACGCATTGCATATTTGTTAACTGTTTTTAAAAACGTTAAAGAGCTTTTGATTTTCAGAGTTCAGTTTGAGTTATTTCCGCATGATTTTATTTCATTACTCAATCTGTTCTCGATGCACTAACATTTCAAGAACACTGAGCTATTTCAACTCAAGATTTGAAGTGACCAGAACGCATGAGATCCGGACCAGCTCACAGAGTTGTTGGTCCAGCTCCGCGTCGATATGGTTACACAGTTGCGTGCTGGGTTTCCTTCTTCTAAATTTTAAAATGCATAACTTATTGGTTTGGTGTTTAGGCTGTGTGAGAGCCTACGTGAGGTGTGGCAGAGCTCACGGACACCCCCGATTTTTTGATCCTAATAGAAGAATATTGACGAAGAACACCAACTTAAACGTCAAGAATTTAAACATAAGGACCAGAGACAAGACAAGAGACCCAAAAACAATCAGCAGAGGTCTCAGGGACAACGACCTCTACAACCCCAACCAATCAACGTAGTTCCTCAGATTGATAACATGCCAGTTTGTACAGTTTGTCAAAGGAAACATACTAGTCAGTGTCGAGCTGGTCAGAACGTGTGCTATAAATGTGATAACTCGGGCCACATCTTTAGGAATTTTCAGCAGTCGAAGAAACTCATCACCAATAGAGCCTACGTGATGACAACAGATCAGGCTAATCCAGATATACAGTAGTTACAGGTAAAAAATTGTTATCGCTAGTATGCCTATAGTAGTTTTATTAGATTCTGGTGCAACCCATTCTTTTGTACCAGAAGTTTTTGCTAAGAAGTTACGTATTCAACCTGATGTATTAGCGATAAGTTATTGCGTTAACATCCCATCGGGAGAAATATTATTACAAATAGTATATTTCGCGACATAGAGCTTAAGATGCTGGGGTTTTCTTGTATGTAAATTTGATAGTATTACCCATGCTTGAGTTCGATTTAATTTTTGGAAATAGATTAGTTAACTAAGTATAGAGTAGTTATAGATTTAAGCAAATAATCATAGAGGTTAAAGCATCTAGCGGAAACCCAATTTGTTCTGAGCCGATAGACTCAACAGAACCCCTAAGCTGATATCAACTCTGAAAGCCCAAAGCTATCTAATAAAGGGATATCAAGGATTTTTGGTTAGTGCGTTATCAACATTAGAAGATAGAAACCTAAGTTTTTAGATGACATAGTAGTGAACGAAGTTCCTGACGTGTTCTCAGAAGACATATCTGGTCTGCCACTAGATGGAGAGCTGGATTTGTGATTGATTGTGTACCTGATGCAACCCCTATATATAAGCCACCGCATAGACTTGCACCTACAGAGATGAAAGAGTTAAATGATCGAATTCAAGGTCTACCAACAAAGGTCTCCTTCGTTCTAGCACATCACCATGGGGAGCCCAGTGCTGTTGACAAGTGTATGCGTTTATGCAATCGACTATAGGGAGCGAAATAATATAACCATTAAGAATACCCTCTCCCTAGGATCTAAGATCTATTTTATCAATCACAACGTGCAACTGTAGTTTCCAAGATAGATCTCCGATCTCGATACCACCAGCTGAAGAATTAAAAGCAGACATTTACAAGACAGCTTTCAAAATGCGCTATGGACATTACGAGTTCTTAGTGGTGCCCTTTGCAGTGAATGCACTATCAACATTTATGGATTTAATGAATAAAGTGTTCCAACATTTCTTAGATCAGTTCGTAATATGTTTATAGGCGATAACCTAATCTACACTAAGTACAAGGAAGAATATTTAGATAAGCTTAGACGTGTATTACAAGTTTTGAGGACTAAGCAACTTTTTGCTGTGTTTAGTAAGTGCGAATTATGGTTTGAGAAGGTTGCATTGCTTGGTCACATAATTTCTAAGAACGGTTTAGAAGTAGACCCATTGAAAGTAGAAGCTGATCGGGAGTTTCCTGTACCTAAGAGTATTACTGAGATCCATAGTTTCTTAGGACTTGAGGGTGTCACCGATGTTTTATTAAAGGAGTTTCGAAGATAACTGTTCTTTTAACGTCATTACTCATGAAAAATGTTAAGTATGAATGGACCCCTAGTGTCAATCTAGTTTTGATAGATTAAAGCAAGCATTGATAGAAGCCCTTGTTTTAACATTGCCATATGGGAAAGAGCATTACACCATTTCACAGATGCATCGAAGACGAGTATGGTTGTTGTCTTTGACAGGATCGAAAACAGATCGCGTGCTATAATACGGAAACAGATCACCCACGATCTGAACTTAATGAAATAAAACTACGGCTAGGGATGCAATAGCTCCGATTCGTGAAATTTATGAGCACCTAGAGGTATATAAGATCTGGTATAAAAACCAAGCAGAAAACATCTGAATATTCTCTCTAAAAATTTAAAGTTGTTCAAAATATGCGATGCAAGAATGTATGCTAAAAACTGTACATAACTCATATGTTTGTTTATGAAAGTTCAGATCTCAAATATCTCTCCTTCTTCCATTGCTGAAAGGTTTCCACTAGAATACTATGATTATTACAGCTTCTGTATCAACCTGATCCCAACAGCCGTGACTGTGAGAACTCCTAGCACTCCATGCTACACACCAGCCCACAAGCTGTGTGAACTTCAACACTACGAACTTGTTTAATGTCTCTGTTCAAAGAATACACACACTAAGTTTAACATCTTCGTGCCAAGACAGATTAAATTTGATTCATTTTACTCATGCACTCTAATCTGTTTCGCTCATGCTCTCGAATATGTGAGTGTGTATACGTGTGTATATGTGTGAGGTCTGATCTATTTCAGCCCAACTCTCATTTCGTTGCTTCACACACTGACAAGTCTTATTCAAAGCTAATAGGCTCGACAGGCGATGTTGACGATGAAGCTCCTCTGGTCTGATCGTCGACTGCTTCGCACTCTCTGTTTTCTTCCCTCTCTTATTCGTTGTCATTTCTTTTCTCACATACTATTTTTCTCTTGTGTATCTCTAGCTATGTGTTTTATACTTCATTTGAATCTTAAGTGTATATGTATACTTTTGATGAATTATGACCGTTGGAGGATTATCATAATTGGTGTCTGTCAATCTGATCTTTAGCCGTGACATAAGGATCTTTCCACTTTTGGCTTTCAACGGCTCTTTCAGTTTGGGTGAAGTTTAAAGACTCTTTAAGCTCGGAAAAAGTTCCGTTTTTTTCCTCGCTTGTTCTGTTCATTGCTCGTACGGTCTGACTTACTTTGCTTGACCAACTATGGCCTGATCTTCTACGCTATTCCTCTGAGCTGGTCCATGAGCTGATCCTCCGAGCTGTTCCTCATTTTAGACTTGCTCTGTTGTACTCTTTGACTCAATCTTGCTTCTTCTTCTTCTTCTCAGCTGATTGTCTCTCTCAGTTGATGCAGTACAAAGCTCCCTCTAAGTTGTTCTTGCTCTAATATACTTCGTTCTTCTTTCTTCTGCTCTAAGCCGTTTCGTTTCTTTTTTGTTTTTCTTTGAGCTGTTTCTGCACTTCTTCTCTAAACTGCTCTTGCTCTCATCTTCTCTAATATGATTCGTTATCCTTTGTACAGCTCTGATTTGTTTCGTTCTTCTTTGTACAGCTCTGAGCTGCTTTTTTCTTTCTAGTTATGCTTTGAGTTGTTTTGTTCTTCTCTGTACAGCTCTGAGTTGTTTCGTTCTTCTCAGTACAGCTCTGAGCTGCTTCTTTCTTTCTAGTTCTGCTCTGAGCTATTTCATTCTTCTCCATACAGCTCTGAGCTGTTTGAGTTTCGAACTTTCATAAACAAACAGATAATAACATCTTTCATCTTACATTATTGCATCACATATTTTAAACAACTTTCAATTTTTAGAGAGTATATTCAGATGTTTTCCATTTTGTTTTATACCAGATCTGATATACTTCTCGGTGCTCATAGATTTCAAGAATCAGAGCTATTGCAGCTCTCGTCGTAGTTTATTTCGTTAATTCCAGATCGCGCGTGATATATTTTTGTACTGTAGCGCGTGATCTATTTTCGATCCTATCAATTGGTATTAAAGCAGGTTATTCTTGAAATGATCATTTTAAAATTGAAAATCTTTAAAGGTTTTAAAAAACGTTTCTATTTTTAATCGATCTTTTATTCAGCTTTGAATATTTTTTTTATTCTGCTCAGTCAGTTTTCACCAAATATTTTTTACTTGCTTTTTGTATCTATGCTACAAAATTGTTTTAAAGTTCTAAAAATAATTTTATGAAATATAGGGTGAGTAATTATTATCGAATTGCAGAGCAATTTCCGAAAGAAAAGTGCAGCAATATCTCTTCTGTTGAGCTGACACAGATTGCGCGAGATCTACGTGGACGTCAAGATCTTTAATGATGGTTGTGCTGATAATATCATGTGCCAAAATTCAAGAAAAATATAAAAGATTCTGTAAATTTATCATTTATCTCCTAATCTGAATAGATGAGAATTTTCAGTAACATATGATCGGTTTTTAAATTCATATCATGCATGCTGTTTTTTTGCAACCTTTCGTCCCTGCAAAATGTTTTCTTTACGAAAATTGAAAAACCCCGTGTTTTGTTAAGGGGTGATTTCATTTCAAATATTAAGGGGGAGACAAGATTTCGGATCCTTTTTTATTCCCACAAAACGGAGGAGAAATATTTTGAAAATCGTTTATTTTCGCATTCTGTTTATCCAAATTTTGTGTTAATCAAAATACGGATCTAACATGTTACGCAGATCCAACAGTCTTAATGCAAGATAAGAAGGTTATTTCCTACACTACTAGACCAACTGAAAGTTCACGAGAAGAACTACCCTACTCACGATCTAGAACTGGCAGCAGTGGACTTCGCATTAACGAATTTGAGGTAATACCTCAAGTATTTATTCACTCAGCAAGAGCTCCAGACGAGACAAAGAAGATGTAAAGAGCTGTTGAAAGACTGATTGCATCATTAGTTGTCATCCTGGTAAACCTAACGTAGTAGTAGATGCGTTAAGTATAAGAGCAGCAGGAGTAGCTCAACTTTCAGTTCAGAGACCTTAGCTATAGAAATTGAGAGTTTTGAGCTGGAGGTGATTATGCAGAAGTGTGCTGCGAAGTTAGCTGTGCTTACCATCCAGTTTACGTTGAAAGATCGCATAGAGAAGCGCAATCCCGATACGATCAGCTCTCGGGCTTCGCATATACCATGGTACGAATCGATACAGCTTGTGCCCGATCTGACTCATGAAGAAGAACCAGTGATGATACTTCTTAGAGAAAACCAAAGGCTGAGAAATAGAAGTATTCCTATGATGAAGATTCAATGGGAAAATTTATGACATGGCCGACTTGGACATGTGAATTACAATACTCTAAAACGACTTATTAAATTAAATTTATTGACAACCATTGATACAAAAAAGACACATAAATGCGAGGTGTGTGTAAAAGCCAAAATGACCAAACTACCTTTTCACTCAGTGGAAAGGTGTACTACCCCTATATAGTTAATAGTGATATTTGTGACTTGAAATTCATGCAAACTAGAGGAGGCAATAAATATTTTGTTATTTTTATAGATGATTGCGCGTGGTACGACTATGTATATTTATTGAGAGACAAAGATGAATCCTTAGAAGCATTCCAAACTTACAAAACAGAGGTTGAGAATCAACTTGGTCAACGAATAAAAAATACTCGTAGTGACAGAGGAGGAGAGTATGGTGCATCATTTGATGATTACTATGTAAAATCTGGAATTGTTCATCAAACAACGGCATCGTACTCGCCTCAATCTTGTCGAACGTAAAAATCGAACACTAAAAGAAATGATGAATGCTCTATTAATCAATTCAGGGTTACCACAGAATTTGTGGGGTGAAGTCATATTATCGGTCAATCACATTCTCAACAAAATTCCTCACAAGCAAAATGACAAAACATCACACGAGTTATGGAAAGGTCGTAGGCCATCGTACAAATACTTGAAATTGTGGGGGTGCTTGGCAAACAACCCAAAAAAGTTAAAATCGGACCCAAAATGTTCGATGGTATCTTTATTGAGTATGCCAATAATAGTTGTGTATATCGATTTTTGGTGAACAAGTCAGGCATTCCTAGTATTCATGAAAGTACAACCATTGAATCAAGGAATGCAATATTCTTTGAAAATATATTTCTGAGAAAAGAGGGAAACAACCCAAATCGTAATGAAATTCAAATCAATGATGGTTCAAACAAAAATGAGAAATCCAAACCAAGTTGCAACAAGAGAAGTATTGAGATTATTGACGATATGAACTCCATCGCAGCAAAAGGGCCAGAATTGAAAAATATTTTGGTCCTGATTTCATTTATTATATGTTAGAAAATGAGCCAAGGACTTTAAATGAAGTTCTATCAAGTCCGGATGCTCCATTATGGAAAGAGGCTACCAACAGTTAAATCGAATCCATTATGCATAACCATACATGGGAATTAGTAGATCTCCATCCTGGTACAAAACCTTTAGGATGTAAATGTTGGGATAGGTCCGGATCCGCACCCCGGCAGGCAGCGGAAGAACAAAAATTTGACCGGGATGCGATCAATACGAATAATCAAAACAGATCTACGTATCAACATACATAGGGTGTTTAGCAAGTCACCTGTCTGGCACTTGTGCCTGGCTCCAACCGGTGTTTCAAGAACCCGGCGCTTCTCGGTTGATTGCGGTAGATTCGTCAATCCGGTCCACGACCAGACTCGAGGCTCCTTCGTCATACTGCACTAGAAGTCCTGACGAGATCAGCACGATCGGATTCTCCACGTCAAACTGGCCGGAACAAATTTTCCGGCGACGATCGGCGGCGGCGCAAGGGCGGCGGCGGCGGCGTGAGTGGAGAGGAGGGGAGGGCGGCTATGCTTAGGGTTTTAGTCTAGGGTTTTGTGATTAATTATTATTATTATCAAGTCTCTTAAGTCTAGACATATATAGACTTAAAATTGGACTTGGGCCGGTCCAACGGGCCCGAGTCCAAATGACGATATAAATCGCTGCGACTTCATGGTAACTCCGATCGCCGATCAGATCGGACCGATCGACTCAGTTTCCAAAACTGAATGTTATGATGTGAAAAACAATTTTTCAGATCATCAAACCCCAAATAGCAAAATGACCGTTTTGCCCCTCAACAGAGTCAAACCCCGGTTTGACCCCTGTTGACTTTCAGGAAGTCATACTTCCCGAAATCCTCTTCTCGTGCTCAACACATTGAGCTGAGTATCCGTGTGGGAATTTCGAATCCAGTACTTGTGTGACCCTCAATGGTTCAG
>KQ993041.1:97629-113418 GCA_001598015.1 Dorcoceras hygrometricum
GTGTTTCATGATAGCCGTCATACCCACTATCACATCTAACATACGCTTTAGTGTAATCTAGGTCTTTACTCAACACAATTGTAAATCATTACACATAATGAAAGTAAAGAATGCCATATAAAAGAATGCGAATATCATATATAAAGATCGTTTGTACAAGAGTCAATGAAAACCCACACGCCACAAGTTGGCTAGTTGTGCATCTACTCTAACAGTAAATGGATCCTAAAGCAAATACAAGGTTGATGGAATGATTGATAAGTACTAGACAAGATTGATAAATAAGGGGTTCAAACAAAAAGAACGTGTTGACTATTTTGATACTTATTCACCGTGACAAGGATTAAACCCATACGGATGATAATAGCTATTGCAAGATTTCATTACCTTGAAATACATATGGATGTTCAAACAAAATTTTTGTATGGTGAATTAGAAGAAGAAATTTACATAGAGCAACCCGAGAGGTTTTGTTAGGATCGATTCTGGGGTTGCCTTGGGCTCTCACACAGCTTATCAAAAGCCAATATTACGTGCATTAAAAAATTATTTGAAAATAAGCAGCACGCAACATGAGAACCGGATCGCGCCACATCTGGACCAGTAGCTCTGCGAGCGGGTCCAACTCTTTTGCGATATGGTCTGCATAAATTTTGAGCTGCAATAGCTCAGTGTTCTTGAAAGGTTAGTGCACCGAGAAGTAAATCAAGTATGATATAAAATCTTGCAGAAACAAATTGAATTACTCTCTGAAAACCGAAAGCTTATTAACAGTTTTAAACAAGGTTTCAAATGTGTGATGCGCGAATGTTAAATGCAGAAAGTTGTAAAGAGATAGGCTGAAATTTGTTTATGGAAGTTCGGAGCTGAATCTCTTACGTCTCCCCTTCTTCCACAACGGGAAGGATCCACTAGAAGATTTGATTATAGCAGTCTCTGCTGCAACCCGATCCAACAGACCGCAAGCTGCAAGAACTCCTAGCCACCTATGCACACCAGCCCGCAAGCTGTGGTGTCTAACAATACTTCTTTTACGTCTCAGTGAGAAAGGCTACAAGACTTGTTTAACGTCTCTATCCAAAGACTACAAGGAGATTGTTTGATTTGATTCACTCATTTTCTATTTTGATAAACTCTCGTATGTATGAGTGAATCGTGTGTGAGATTTACAGTGTACGCTCAATCTCTCGAATATGAAATCTCACACATGGGGAAGTGCTTCTCTCTAAGCTGGTTAATCGCTATCTTCCCATGGATTGTGCTGTCGACTTGATTATACTTTGAAGCTTTTGATCAGTGCACCAGCTCACACCTGGGCACTGAACCAGCTTGCACATCAGCTGTCACCGAGTGTGCAAACTTGTGACTAGCACTGCTTTGTGTTGTGCATTCTTCTGTTTTGCGTTCTGCACTTGCACATACACTCTCTCGGCTTCTCTCTCTCTCTCTCTCTCTCTCTGTTTTGATTGAGCTCTGCTCTTGATATATAAAGCCTCTTGTGTATATTTATTCGTTGGACACAAAGTTGTAGACGTTGAAAAGTCTTCTGACAAGATTGTACTTTGTGTCATTTGCTACTGAATGCTTCTGTGGGCTTTTTTCACTTTAAGCACGTGAGCACTGTACTGAGAAGACAACACAGCAAATCGATTTGAACACTGATAAGCAATCTTCATATTCTCTTTTGTTCAAATCGCTTTGCTTGTCGTTTGTCCAATTTTGCTCTTGACATCTGCTCTACTTGCTAAGCTGGGTTGACCTTAACCAGCTTGTCCTTTTGCTTCGAGCTGGTTTGGTCATTTCACTGAGCTGGTCGCTTCTTCAACTGTTCTGCTCTTGTTCACGATTGCTCTTGAACATTGCTGGGCTCTAAGCTTGTTTCCCATCTGGTTTCTTCTTTCACTACAGCAATCTTCCGCCTTCATGTCATCATAGACGTCGACATTATCACGATCACAGACTCCTTCCTCCGCATTTCTTCTTCTTCTTCTACCACATCATCCATGACATGCTCATCTCTCTCTTAAGCATTTGTTTAGCCAAGATCCCTAATCAGGTTTTCTCTTCTCTAATCTGGTTTGTCATTTCACCGGCTTGGCTCTATTCTTTTCATCAAGAGCTTCTATGAGCTTCTGTTCGTTGATCATGTGTACTTGCTGGTTCTTTTGTTGCATTAAGGCAGCTATTTCAAACTATCAGCAAGTACACCGATCTTCTTCTGGTTGATTGAGCCAGTTCTTCCAGGGTACTTTAAACCTTATTCTCAAAGAACTGCAATCCTGCACCAGTGATTATATACCTTCTTCTTGGGATATAATAATCAGTTCTGATTTAGTCTTTCATTTGACTAAGATTCCTATGATGAACTGATTATAGTTGCGCTCTGTGATCTGACCTGCACTTGATCATTGCGCTTGTACTCTTATCTACACTTGTACACCGCACTTGTAAGCTGCACTTGATCTGCACTTAAATAGTTCTGCTCTTCACTGAATCTCACTGCGCTTGATCCCTGAACTGCTCTTGCACCAAGATGGTGGATCAGCTTGGTGTTCCCTGCAATCTGGATTTCTTCTACTGTACCAGAACGTAAATGGATCCTAAAGCAAATACAAGGTTGATGGAATGATTGATAAGTACTAGACAAGATTGATAAATAAGGGGTTCAAACAAAAAGAACGTGTTGACTATTTTGATACTTATTCACCGTGACAAGGATTAAACCCATACGGATGATAATAGCTATTGCAAGATTTCATTACCTTGAAATACATATGGATGTTCAAACAAAATTTTTGTATGGTGAATTAGAAGAAGAAATTTACATAGAGCAACCCGAGAGGTTTTGTTAGGATCGATTCTGGGGTTGCCTTGGGCTCTCACACAGCTTATCAAAAGCCAATATTACGTGCATTAAAAAATTATTTGAAAATAAGCAGCACGCAACATGAGAACCGGATCGCGCCACATCTGGACCAGTAGCTCTGCGAGCGGGTCCAACTCTTTTGCGATATGGTCTGCATAAATTTTGAGCTGCAATAGCTCAGTGTTCTTGAAAGGTTAGTGCACCGAGAAGTAAATCAAGTATGATATAAAATCTTGCAGAAACAAATTGAATTACTCTCTGAAAACCGAAAGCTTATTAACAGTTTTAAACAAGGTTTCAAATGTGTGATGCGCGAATGTTAAATGCAGAAAGTTGTAAAGAGATAGGCTGAAATTTGTTTATGGAAGTTCGGAGCTGAATCTCTTACGTCTCCCCTTCTTCCACAACGGGAAGGATCCACTAGAAGATTTGATTATAGCAGTCTCTGCTGCAACCCGATCCAACAGACCGCAAGCTGCAAGAACTCCTAGCCACCTATGCACACCAGCCCGCAAGCTGTGGTGTCTAACAATACTTCTTTTACGTCTCAGTGAGAAAGGCTACAAGACTTGTTTAACGTCTCTATCCAAAGACTACAAGGAGATTGTTTGATTTGATTCACTCATTTTCTATTTTGATAAACTCTCGTATGTATGAGTGAATCGTGTGTGAGATTTACAGTGTACGCTCAATCTCTCGAATATGAAATCTCACACATGGGGAAGTGCTTCTCTCTAAGCTGGTTAATCGCTATCTTCCCATGGATTGTGCTGTCGACTTGATTATACTTTGAAGCTTTTGATCAGTGCACCAGCTCACACCTGGGCACTGAACCAGCTTGCACATCAGCTGTCACCGAGTGTGCAAACTTGTGACTAGCACTGCTTTGTGTTGTGCATTCTTCTGTTTTGCGTTCTGCACTTGCACATACACTCTCTCGGCTTCTCTCTCTCTCTCTCTCTCTCTCTCTCTCTCTCTCTCTCTCTCTCTCTCTCTCTCTCTCTCTCTCTCTCTCTCTCTCTCTCTCTCTCTCTCTCTCTCTCTCTCTCTCTCTCTCTCTCTCTCTCTCTCTCTCTCTCTCTCTCTCTCTCTCTCTCTCTCTCTCTCTCTCTCTCTCTCTCTCTCTCTCTCTCTCTCTCTGTTTTGATTGAGCTCTGCTCTTGATATATAAAGCCTCTTGTGTATATTTATTCGTTGGACACAAAGTTGTAGACGTTGAAAAGTCTTCTGACAAGATTGTACTTTGTGTCATTTGCTACTGAATGCTTCTGTGGGCTTTTTTCACTTTAAGCACGTGAGCACTGTACTGAGAAGACAACACAGCAAATCGATTTGAACACTGATAAGCAATCTTCATATTCTCTTTTGTTCAAATCGCTTTGCTTGTCGTTTGTCCAATTTTGCTCTTGACATCTGCTCTACTTGCTAAGCTGGGTTGACCTTAACCAGCTTGTCCTTTTGCTTCGAGCTGGTTTGGTCATTTCACTGAGCTGGTCGCTTCTTCAACTGTTCTGCTCTTGTTCACGATTGCTCTTGAACATTGCTGGGCTCTAAGCTTGTTTCCCATCTGGTTTCTTCTTTCACTACAGCAATCTTCCGCCTTCATGTCATCATAGACGTCGACATTATCACGATCACAGACTCCTTCCTCCGCATTTCTTCTTCTTCTTCTACCACATCATCCATGACATGCTCATCTCTCTCTTAAGCATTTGTTTAGCCAAGATCCCTAATCAGGTTTTCTCTTCTCTAATCTGGTTTGTCATTTCACCGGCTTGGCTCTATTCTTTTCATCAAGAGCTTCTATGAGCTTCTGTTCGTTGATCATGTGTACTTGCTGGTTCTTTTGTTGCATTAAGGCAGCTATTTCAAACTATCAGCAAGTACACCGATCTTCTTCTGGTTGATTGAGCCAGTTCTTCCAGGGTACTTTAAACCTTATTCTCAAAGAACTGCAATCCTGCACCAGTGATTATATACCTTCTTCTTGGGATATAATAATCAGTTCTGATTTAGTCTTTCATTTGACTAAGATTCCTATGATGAACTGATTATAGTTGCGCTCTGTGATCTGACCTGCACTTGATCATTGCGCTTGTACTCTTATCTACACTTGTACACCGCACTTGTAAGCTGCACTTGATCTGCACTTAAATAGTTCTGCTCTTCACTGAATCTCACTGCGCTTGATCCCTGAACTGCTCTTGCACCAAGATGGTGGATCAGCTTGGTGTTCCCTGCAATCTGGATTTCTTCTACTGTACCAGAACGGGCGTCCCCTTACCGTTCCAGCATAGATATCTTCAACTAGACCAGCTTAGGCGTCCTCTCACTATTCCAGTTTGGATATCTCCTTGTCTGCTCCAGACTAGAAACTGCACATTTCATATAAGCCGTTAGTAAAATAATAACAGATTTTGTGTGAATCAAAACTAAGATTCTAATATGTATAAATAGATCCAACAATCTCTCCCTTTTTTATTTACACAAAATCTGAATAAACATATGCATGTATGTTTATGGTTGAAAATATTTCTCCTCCTTTTTGTGGGAATCAAAAAGGGTTCGAAATCTTGTCTTCCCCTTCATATTTGAAACAGAGCTCCCCCTCAACAGAGTACTGGGTAATTTAAATTTTCAAAAGGAAAACATTTTGCAGGGACGACAATTTTTGAAAATAGATGCATGAAGTGAGGTTTTGAAAATAGGTTTGGTGCTACCAAAAAAAATCTCATCTATTTAGACCAGAGGAGTAATAGAGGATTTTATTTACAGAATCTCTTCCATTTTTTCTAAGTTTTAGCCTTGCCAAACCTAGAGATCTTGGCGTCCACAGATCTCGCACAATCCGTCAGCTCGTCGGAACAGATATTGCTGTATTTTCCTTTCGAGAAACTGCTCTATAATTCAATAAACATTATCCCCCTATCTTCATAGAGTGAGGTTTCAAACATTTTAGAAACTATTTTTTTAGCTTAGACTAGCTTTCGCAGAGATAGACTATCTGAGCAGAAGACATTTTAAACAATGTTGAATATTTTCGATTTAAAATGCACTTTCAAGAACAACCTGCTCTGATACCAATTGTTAGGACCGATTTTGGGGTTGCCTTGGGCTCTCACACAGCTTAGGCACCTCAAAAGCCAATATTACGTGCATTAAAAATTATTTGAATATAAGCAGCACGCAACATGAGAACCGGATCATGCCACAGCTGGACCAGTAGCTCTGTGAGCTGGTCCGACTCCTTTCCTATCGGTCTGCACAAATTTTGAGCTGCAATAGCTCAGTGTTCTTGAAAGTTTAGTTCATCAAGAAGTAAATCAAGTAAGATATAAAATCTTATGGAAACAACTTGAATTACTCTCTGAAAACCGAAAGTTTATTAACAGTTTTAAACAAGGTTTCAAATGTGAGATGCGTGAATGTTAAATGCAGAAAGTTGTAAAGAGATACGATGAAATTTTTTTATGGAAGTTTGGAGCTGAATCTCTTACGTCTCCCCTTCTTACGCAACGGGAAGGATCCACTAGAAGATATGATTACATCAGCCTCTGCTGTAACCCGATCCGAGAGCCCGCAAGCTGCAAAAACTCCTAACCACCTATGCACATCAGCCCACAAGCTATGTGTCTAACAACAATTCTTTTACGTCTCAGTGAGAAAGGCTACAAGACTTGTTTAACGTCTCTATCCAAATATTACAAGGAGAGTGTTTGATTTGATTCACTCATTTTTCTGTTTTGCTCAACTCTGGTATGTATGAATGAATCATGTGTGAGATTTATAGTGTACGCTCAATCTCTCGAATATGAAATCTCATAGACTGGGAAGTGCTTCTCTCTAAGCTGGTTGATCGCTATCTTCACATAGCTTGTGTTGTCGACTTGATTATACTTTGAAGCTTTCGGTCAGCGCACCACCTCACACATGGGCACTGAACCAGCTTTCACACCAGCTTTCATCGAGTGTGCAAACTTGCGACTAACACTGCTTTGTGTTGTGCATTCTTCTGTTTTGCATTCTGCACTTGCACATACACTCTCTCCGCTTTCTCTCTCTCTCTCTCTCTCTCTCTCTCTCTCTCTCTCTCTCTCTCTCTCTCTCTCTCTCTCTCTCTCTCTTTTCTGCTTGAGCTCTGCTCTTGATATATAAAGCCTCTTGTGTAGATTTATCCATTTGATACAAAGATTTAGCCGTTGAAAATTCTTATGACAAGGTTGTACTTTGTGTCCTTTGATATTAAATGTTTCTGCAGGCTTTATTCACTTTAAGCATGTGAGCATTGTACTGAGAAGAAAACACAGCAAATCGATTTGAACACTGATAAGCAATATTCGTATCCTCTTGTGTTCAAATCACTTTGCTTGTCGTTTTGTCCAATTCTGCTCTTGACCTCTACACTGCTTGCTAAGTTGGTTTGATCTTAACCAGCTTGTCTCTTTGCTTCGAGCTGGTCTGATCGTTTCACTGAGCTGGTTGCTTCTTTAACTGTTCTGCTCTTGTTCACGACTGCTCTTGAACATTTCTGGGCTCTAAGCTTGTTTCCCAACTGGTTTCCTCCCCAGCTGGTTTCTTCTTTCACTACAGCAATCTTCCGCCTTCATGTAATCATAAGCGTCGACATTGTTCACGATCACAGACTCCTGCCAGACTCCTGCCTCCGCATTTCTTCTTCTTATTCTACCACATCATCCATAACATGTTCATCTCTCTCATAAGCATCCAGTTTAGCCAAGATCCCTGATCAGGTTTTCTCTTCTCTGATCTGGTTTGTCCTTTCACCAACTTGGCTCTATTCTTCTCGTCAAGAGCTTCTCTGAGCTGCTCTTCTTTGATCATGTGTACTTGCTTGTTCTTTTGTTGCATTCAGACAGCTATTTCAAAATATCAGCAAGTACACCGATCTTCTTCTGTTTGATTGAGCCAGTTCTTCCAGGGTACTTTAAACCTTATTATCGAAGAACTGAAATCCTGCACCAGTGATTATATCCCTTCTTCTTGGGATATAATAATCAGTTCTGATTCAGTCTTTCATTTGATTGAGATTCCTATGATGAACTAATTATAGTTCCGCTCTGTGATCTGACCTGCACTTGATCTCTGCGTTTGTACTCTTATCTACACTTGTACACCGCACTTGTAAGCTGCACTTGATCTGCACCTAAATAGTTCTGCTCTTCACTGAATCTCACTGCGCTTGATCCCTGAATTGCTCTTGCACCAAGATGGTGGATCAGCTTGGTGTTCCCTGCAATCTGGATTTCTTCTACTGTACCATCTCGGGCGTCCCCTTACCGTTCCAGCATAGATATCTTCAACTAGACCAGCTTAGGCGTCCTTTCACTATTCCAGTTTGGATATCTCCTTGTCTGCTACAGACTAGCAACTGCACATTTCATATAAGCCGTTAGTAAAATAATAACAGATTTTGTGTGAATCAAAACTAAGATTCTAAGCTGTATAAATAGATCCAAGAGTTTTGTTGTTCCAGGATAAGAGAAAAAGGTGTATCGACTAGTTAAGTTACTATATGGACTTAAACAAGCGCCAAAACAATGGCATGAAAAATTTGAAAAAGTAATTATGTCAAATGGATTTAAAATAAATGAGTTGACAAATTCATATATGTCAAAGACACATCTAAAGGATATGTAATTATCTATCTATATGTTGACGACATGTTGATTATGGGGAGTAATCACAAGATAATCATGACAACAAAAAAAAGGTTGACCAAGTACTTTGAAATGAAAGATATGGGTTTTATGCATGTCATATTAGGAATTAAAATTTTTAGAACATCTAAAAGAAGAGTATTGACTCAATCTCAATATGTGGAGTCTGTGTTAAGAAAATTCAATGCTTTCGAACTTTCACCACTGAAAACACCTATGGACTTAAGTAAACACTTAGGAAAAAACCATGGGGAACCCGAGTCACAATATAATCTCGGATAATAGATATTTTGATGTATCTAACAAACTATACACGTCTGGATTTTGCATGTGTGATGAACAAGCTAAGTCATTTTACAAATAGTAGAAACGATACCCACTGGCAATCCTTGATGAAGGTTCTCAGATATCCCAAATATACTCTCAACTAAGGATTATATTACTTAGTATCCTGCAGTGTTAGAGGGCTACTGTGATGCAAATTGAATATTGGATACAAAAGACTCCAAATCCACAAGTGGATATGTATTCATTATTGATGGAGGAGCAGTGTCATGGAAATCCACTAAAAAAACATGTATTGTTCGATCAACTATAGAATCTGAGTTTATTTCCCTTGATAAAGCTACAGAAGAAGCCGAATGATTATGGAATTTCTTAAAAATGTTTCATGTTTGAAGAAACCTGTGTCTGCCATAATGATATACTGTGACAGTCAATCGATAATAGTAAGGGCACAGAGTTGCATGTACAATGTAAGTCACGACACCTTCATCGTCAAACACAATACCATTAGGCAGTTGATTTCAAATGGTGTGATTGAAATCGAATATATAAAATCTAAAGATAATTTTACATATCCTCTTACAAAAGGTCTACCTCGGGATCAAGTATACTGCACATCTAAAGGAATGTGATTAAAAACCGAAAAATTAATAACGACCGTACCGAGAACCCAAACTTGCTGATTGAAAATCCCAAGATCTTGGTTCAAAGGGACAACTAAGTTATGGAAGTTGATGTTGCAATACTTGAGACATAAAGTCTATTCCATTCCTAGGATGAGTAAGTGATGTCCTACCATATATAAGGAGGTTAAGTTTATACTTTTAATTATTCCTATACCTGAATGGGTGGAGTATGGTGTTAGAGTAGATGCCCAACTAGCCAACTTGTGGCGTGTGGGTTTATAGACTCTTGTATATGACAATCTTTATATATGATATTCGCATTCTTTTATATGGCATTCTTTACTTTCATTGTGTGTATGATGATTTACAATTGCGTTGAGTAAAGACCTAGAATACACTAAAGTGTATGTTAGATGTGATAGTGGGTATGACGGCTATCATGAAACACATCTAATAGTCACTGTGTATTCTGAACATGTTCCTAGTCGATTGGGCCGTCAAAATGAGGATAAGGCCGCCCTAGTTCGAGACTAGTATCTGCGATGCGAAGTACCATGTTTCATTGGTAGGGAACATTGTGATGTTCTGAGCATGCAGATAGATAGTGACCTGGTGATATATCGAACTACCCTCGTTCGGACTTTCCAAGTGGTTACCATTTGTCGAGTGGATAAGTCCGAGGTCTTGGTTGTACTGATTAGTCCTCACGACTTGAAACCTCATTGAGACTCTACATGATAGGCGTCTCACTTTGACCCGTTTGCCGACTCACTTGGGGTCATAAGGCGTCGGGATTGGGTGAGACCCCGATGCATGTAGGAGTCGATGCATCGTTGTCGATGATTCACCGCTCGCAGACATGCGTGGATATCCTATGCTATCTGAGTAGATAATAGTGTATAAATCTCTGGCCAGAGTACTAGAAGTGTTTTAGGTAAATGTGTTTACCTAGTTACACTCGTGGTAAATGTGTTTACCTAGTTACACTCGTGATGTCACTATTCGATCTCCAAGATGTACGCATAGCTATCGGATCTATAGCGACTCTCGATTTACCAATGGTCGTTGATCTGATCGGGATATATGGATTGAAAGGACCGTACTGTACGCTAACCACGACCAACTGGTTCTTGCAGGCACTATCAGTGATACCTAGGGGATCATGGGGCGATGTTGCTAGACGCTTTTACCATGATCCGTTGGGCAGGTCCGGAATTGTGATTCCGGAGCCACAATGGTTGTGGGCCCACGGCTAGCTGTATCCCTGAACCATTGAGGGTCACACAAGTACTGGATTCAAGATTCCCGCACGGATACTCAGATCAATGTGTTGAGCATACGAAAAGGATTTTGGGAGTGCGACTTCCTAAAAGGTCAACAGAGGTCAAATCGTGATTTGCCGATGTTGAGGGGCAAAACGGTCATTTTGCACTGGGGTTCTGAAAAATGGTTTTTCAGATCATAGTATTCAGTTTTGGAAACTGAGTCGATCCGTCCGATCTGATCGGCGATCGGAGTTACGGTGAAGTCTCGGTGATGGGGATGAACCGAATGTTCATCCGTTGGACCCGGGCCCGTTGGGCCGGATCCAAACCCATCACCAAGTCTACTTAAGTAGACTAAGGCTTTAATCTAAAAACACTTGATCACTAGACAATTAACCCTAAACCTAGCATCAATAACCGCCTCCCCTATCCTCTCTACAAGAAGCCGCCGCCGCCGTCGCCGCCGCCGCCGTCTCTCTTCGCCGGAAAATCGTTTTCGGCCAATCTTGACGAGGAGAATCCGTCCGTGCAGATCTCGTCAGGCCTTCTAGTGTAGGCTGACGAAGGAATCCCATCTCCGATCGTGGACCTGATTGACGATATCAACCGCCGCCTACCGTGAAGTGCCGTTTTCTTTACGAAACCGGTCGGAGCCAGGCACAAGTTGCCAGCAAGGTAGTCACCTAAACACCCTATGGTTGTGTTTTTATAATCGTATTGATCGTCTCCCGATATTGTTTTATTCTTCCGCTGCCTCTCCGGGAGGCGTGATCCGGATCCCAACAGTGGTATCAGAGCCAAGGTTTTCGGATCTGATCAATACATCATGCCTTATTGTATCTAATGTCTCGTTTTCAGAATCGGAAAATCAAAATTTTGGCTGGAACCGCCGCGGCGCCGCCGCGCATGGCGGCGCCCCACCGCGCGCTAGGTGCCGCCTCGCGCGAGTTGTCGCGCATCGCTGCCCGCCCGCCTTGCGCCATGGACGCTGCTGGTCGATGCTTGCTGGCGCTGTGGCGTGACGATGGCCGACCGATGCACGCTGCTGGATTGCGCGCAAAACATTGCGCGTTGGTCGTGGCGGTGTGCCGCTCGATGGCGCACGATGGGGCGTGATTGCGCCGCGCGGCCTTACGTCGCGTGCAAAATTCGTGGTGGAGGCCGCCGGCCGGCCGCCGCTCCGGCGAAGCTCCGGCGATATCGTGACGGCTGATTTCTTCTAGGGTTTTGTTCGGGCCTATCTCGGGCAGTCCGTGAAGTTTTTGGGCCGATATGCGATATCGGGCCCGTTTTTGGTCGATTTTGAAATTTCAAGTTTTTGGGCCTAGAATTGTTTTAAGCCCAATTTGATACAATTAAATTAGTAAAATGTGATTTTAATTATGAAATATGATTTTATAATGAAATATGATTTTGTTGATTAAAATTTGATTTTATCGGCAAAATACGATTTTATTATAAAATACGATTTCGTAACTGAAATATGATTTTGCGATAAATAATTAGATTATTTAATTTATGCATGTTAATTAGATTATCTGCATGATTGGGATGATCGAGAGCCGTGCCCAATTTGTTAGGTGTATGCGATAGGTTTTTGTGATTCGATTTTGTAATATATTTTGATTATCATTTAAAGTGGGCCTGTTTGTGGCCCGTTCCCGCCCCTTGATAAATGTATCCCTTGTATATCATGGTTAATTTAAATGTAAAATTACTAGATTTAGTGGGAGGACATCCGAAGACGGCGGACAATGACGATCAAGATATTGAAGACCGAAGATCTGTAAAACCGGAAAGCTTTGTAATAGGATTGCATTACATATTGCATTACCCCTAGGATTGGACCCAGGTCCGTGACTGGCAACCACGGACCACATAGCTCTCGCGATCGATCATCCCAATATTTATTTATATATGTTGATATATAGATTAGTTGAATCCGCATGTTGCATGTTTTAAATTGGATTTAAAATAAATGCATGGGACCAAAGTTTTTCAAAAATAAAATCCCTCGTTTTAAATATGATTTAAAACTTATATCAAGATAAAATGTTTATTCGATAAACTAAAGTGTATTTAAAATTGTTTAAATTTTCCTACCTTCCATCAACAATGGGTGTACGTCGATGCTACCCGTATACATGGCCCGGCTCATATTATTGAGGGGGTCATGTATGCCGGAAAGCTGTCCACGCCATTGACAACTGTTGTGAGTCGGTAGGAACTCCCTTTAACGTTGGCTCATATTATTGGGGACGTTAAGGGGACCGTCCTTCACGACTCAACATTGATGGGTCATCTTGACACGTGATTGTAAACGGCGTCATATTATTGGGCCCTTACTGGACGTGAGGTAAATACATGGAGGTTGCATCGATTGCAATTGGAAACTACCTTTTGGGGGTCATGGATGGCTGATATTATTCGGGTCCATGATCGCTTGATTGGGCTCCGTGTATCCACTAAAGAAACCTGTTTTCTCGATTTCATTAGAGGGTGGTGAAATCGTTAAAATAGTGGGAGGGTAATTCATAAAACTTAATGACCATGTTTTATGTCTTAGCGTTTATTTAATATATAGTTAGTAATGTATGTCTGTTTTCCTTTCAGTATTACTGCTTATAAAATGGTTTCGATGAAAAACCCGCTCGCTGCTATACTGGATAGCAACAGGTTCACCGGTCTGAACTACCAAGACTAGCTCCGCAACCTCAATCTTGTATTGGCTTCGGAGAAGCTCCTCTATACGATAGAGAAGTGCCCCCGGAGGAAACCCCTGCCATTATCAGGCCCGAGGAGCTGATTACACTTAACCAATGGCGGGACGACGAGGTTAAATCTCGATGCTATGTGATGGCATCGATGTCCAACGAAATGCAACGGCGCTTTGAGAAGACAAAGTATGCCTCTGCCATACTCTTTCATCTCAAGGAACTGTACGGGGAGAACTCTCGACATGAGAGGTTCACGGCTGTCAAGGAGCTGATGACGAGCCGCATGCGCGATGGGACTTCGGTCCGTGAGCATGGGGTTCATATGATTGGGCTCGTTGAAAAGC
This sequence comes from Dorcoceras hygrometricum, assembly GCA_001598015.1. NCBI lineage: Eukaryota > Viridiplantae > Streptophyta > Magnoliopsida > Lamiales > Gesneriaceae > Dorcoceras > Dorcoceras hygrometricum. Next base: position 111,411 of record KQ993041.1, read on the forward strand.
TGTCGGGCCTTGATATCGTACTTCCACATGAGCTGTCTGTGGATGTACTTCTCCTCTCACTACCCGCTGCATTTGACCCCTTTGTGGTCAACTTCAACATGAACAAGCTGGAAGCCACCCTCGAAGAGGTGGTTAACATGCTTGTAGTGTTTGAAGTGACTATGAAGAAGGACAAACCCGTCCTCCTTCTGGGTTCTTCTTCCTCTGTGAAGAAGGGGCCCAGACGCAAGAGCAAGAAGCGTTCTGCTCCTGCGAAGGAGGACTGGGTTCTTCTTCCTCTGTGAAGAAGGGGCCCAGACGCAAGAGCAAGAAGCGTTCTGCTCCTGCGAAGGAGGAAAGGTCCGCCAAGAAGCCGAAGGCAAAGGCTTCCAAACCAAACAAGTCTGAGGATGTTTGCCATCACTGCCACAAGGCTGGGCATTGGAGGAGGAACTGCAAGGAGTACCTCGAGCAGTTGCGAACTGCGAAAGGTATGTTCTATATTAAAATAAATATGTCTCTTAATTCGACTTCTTGGGTACTTGATACCGGATGTGGATCTCATATCTGCAATGATTTGCAGGTGATGACAAGAAGCCGACGTCTGAGAGAGGGTGAGACCCACTTGAGGCTTGGCAATATAGCAAGGGTTGCTGCAGTAGCTATAGGAGATGTTTATTTATTTCTGTCTTCTGGTTTTAAGTTGTTATTGAGAAACGTTTTATTTGTTCCCGAATTAATAAAGAACATTATTTCTGTTTCTATGCTTGATAGTGATGGATATTCTTGTATGTTTGCTAATTAGATTTGTAATATTTACAAGAATGAATGTTTAATTGGAATTGGGGAACGCGAAAACGATTTATACACCTTAAAATTAAAAGACGTTCCAACTCACGATGTCGAAGCACATACAACAACGATCAAACGGAAACACGATAACTTGAACCCAGCACAACTTTGGCACGCTAGGCTAGGTCACATTTCTCTAAGTAGGATGAACAAGTTAGTTAGGAGTGACTTGTTTGATCTGTCAGACATTAACTCTCTACCAACTTGTGAATCTTGTCTTAAGGGAAAGATGACCAAGCAACCCTTCAAGGGCAAGGGTGAGCGTGCTCAAGGCCTATTGGATTTGATCCATACTGATGTGTGCGGCCCGTTTAGTATTGGTAGTAAATACAGTCACACATACTTCATCACCTTTACCGATGATTATTCTAGGTATGGGTACCTGTACTTGATGAAATACAAGTCTGAATCCTTTGAAAGGTTCAAAGAATTCAAGACTGAAGTAGAAAATCAATTAGGCAAAAGTATTAAAGCACTTCGATCTGATCGAGGTGGTGAATACTTAAGTGCTGAATTTCAAGACTATCTGAGAGAGAATGGGATTCTCTCACAGTGGACCCCTCCGGCCACACCACAGCTCAATGGTGTAGCGGAGCGTCGTAACCGGACCTTGTTGGACATGGTTCGGTCTATGATGAGCTTCACTGAGCTTCCTACCTCGTTTTGGGGCTATGCGCTCGAAACAGCGGTAATGTTGTTGAAAAATGTCCACACCAAGGCAGTGGATAAGACTCCATATGAGATATGGATGGGAAAACCACCCAAGTACTCATTTATGAGGATTTGGGGATGTCCTGCTTACGTGAAGCAGACAGTGAGAGATAAGCTGGATACGATATCCATCTTATGCTACTTCATTGGGTATCCAAAGAATTCCATTGGATACTACTTCTACTATCCCAGCGAAACAAAAGTGTTTGTTTCTAGGAATGCCACCTTTATGGAAAGGGAATTTCTACTTGATAGAAAAGGCAAAATAGTAGAACTCGAAGAGGTTCGAGATCCAATCGAAGTACCAGGTGAGTCTCCCGCACCTCCAGAGCCAATACCAGAAGTGGTCGCACCTAGGAGATCCGAAAGGGTACACCTCCAAATACCAGAAATGGTCGCACCTAGGAGATCCGAAAGGGTTCCTAGGGCTCCTGAGAGATATGGTTTTCTCCTCTCCTTTGATCAA